>OU015500.1:90528056-90672276 GCA_907164885.2 Dolomedes plantarius | reverse complement strand
CACACTTCAAGGAAAAACTCCTTCAGAACTGTACGGATTATAATGCAAACAAATCTTCTAAAACTGAAAGTATTAAAAAGCGTTTTTATTTCTCACTCTGAAAACTGGAAAACCTTTTTGTCGAATCACTTTCCCTTCCCTTTCGAATCCACTTAATCAAGAGTTCTCCCCCGCGAGGGTTGTAAACCTCACTTCCGACACGCACGGAACACTCTCTTTAACGAGCTCCCCATTGAAGTCCCCACTCAGATATAACGAATTCTTGGAACATCTTGGAATGAAGTGCGAGTTATAAACTTATGCGAGCTGGTGGGAAGCTGTGTGTTCTCGAAGTGCTAAACGAATCTGTGTGCGAGATGTGCAGGGAGGGTTGTTCAATAAATCTGAACATGCAGAAAGGCACAGGCACTTGCCGTATTTCACCAGGGTGCAATCGCTGTTAAACATGCAAGGCACTTTTTGGGGAGAATGGAGTTGTTGTTTTTCTCTGTAAAATCACCCGTTAATTTCAGTTTGGGGCAAAAATAAAGTTCACTTTATTCAGATAGCGTGACTCTAATGAATAATTGAAACTTCTATATATTCAGCTCTCAAAGTTGTATGATCATTTTGTAGGAAAAATTTATTTTTTATTGAATTCTAATAAAAACCTTTCCTTCTTTTTTTTTTCTATTGGTGTAGTTGCAGGATTCCATAATTATACTTTTTAAAATGTAACACAACAGAAATAATTTGAAAATAATCCAGATTTAAAGTACTTTAAAGCTCTAAATATTAAATTTTAGTGCTTTTTGACCATTTTTAAAGATAATATATTAATTAGCTGACAAGTTTAAAAAATTATTTTACTTAATTTTATTTCTTTGAACTTTTTTAAAAACTAGAACTAAATAATTAGGCATTTTATAATGCATGAGAAAAATAAATTTCTAATATAATATATATTTTTTTTAAATATTTTACTTTTGTCCATATTAAAGTTTCATAGACTGTTGACCATTTTATGAAACCTATTAGAAAGTATGATATTAAAATAGCATTCTACTCTTTATTCTTTCAGTTCCCTCTTGAATAAAAATAAGGGATTCAATAATTATGCATCATACAGTAAAGAACAAAGTATTCATTTTAAAGTGAGTTTACATTGAAAATCATTTAAAATTACATGCAATTTTAATTTTTTTTTTCACTTTTGTCCCTTTTCTTTCAAACTGGGCTCACAATCTAATGAAAAAAACTTTGTTCTTTTCAGAATTGCATGTAAAGTTACTAAATCCAGCACATAATTAGAATTAATTCTAAAAATCATTCGAATTTCCCTACAAAATATATCTAATATCAGCTAAAATTCATCATTTATTTTTACCTACACCAGACTTACACCATCAGTCTCTTTCCGACAGCCCGATAAAGACTTGAAACAAGAGAAGCAATGTGGACCATCATCTGCAGAAAAGCCTGCTAAGTCTTTGAGTTCTGAGCAACTGCAGTGGTAAGCACCAATCATATCGTCCATACCACATAGCGGGTATCAATGTAGAGCCCAACAGTCCAATAAGGTAAAGGTGGAGCTGTAAATTGTCGTGACCTCTTTTGACTCATCTAAAATATAAATAAATGCTAATATTTGTCCAAAAAAACTTTTTTAGAGCAAAATCATATTTTGTTAATAGATAAAACTGTAAAATGTCCCAAAACATTTACCAAAATGATAAGTATTTTTACACATAAATTTATATGTTATTCACATTTTTTTTATATTTTCGAGAAGTTACATCTTTCACATTTTGGGAAATATTTCACGATCGAAAATCTGCAATCATACCAATCTGTTGGCGGGGAGTACTTTCCGTTCACCCAAAGCCAACTTTGCTTTCACTTAGATTTCATTTATTGACGAACATATTACTAATGAATCTCAGCATATTAAGGCATTAGTAAAGCCCGTCTAAAATATTTAATATACTCACCGATTGTAATTATATGTATGTCAAAAATCTTATCAATGTGTTCAAAATATCTATAATTATTTTATTGCATTCAGAACAAAATAATTAACATTTAACTCATCCTTAAATTTTCCCTTAAACTCTTTCTGTTTGACATTAGCGAGGCAAACGTGCCCGAAGAGTTATCTCACAAAAAGCTAATTACGAATTAAGGCCTGTTTACATTGCACCCGGAGCGCTGCGTTACGTTGATTGGTTGTCTCCGAGGTTGCTGACATGACCTGTTATTGGTTTGACAAATCACGTGGTCAGTCAATTGAGCTCTGTGATTGGTTATTTTTTTAACTCGGATGCTATGTAACACTTCGGATTCAGTGTAAACATACCGTTATAGTTTCGAAAATAATTCCTTGACATCCTCAAAGAATGTGACAAATGAACAAAATGAAAAAAAGAAGTATTTTTTCACGTTTCGTTTACAGACATATATATCAGCCGATGTTTATATATTGATATACTAATATTGAAATCAATTCAATTTTACGAGAATCTAAAGAAAAATATCCCATTACTCATGATATTCACTACCAATGCTCACTTAAGTTCGTTTAGAAACTGAGCTTCAAGATTTTGTTGGTTTCAATCAATATTTATAGATAAATGCTCATGACTACGCTTTTTCTACCCATTATGAGAAAAGGCTGCTTTTTGAAATCTCTAACCAACCCCAACTGATAATTATTTAATAGAAAATTTTGATCGCCAATCTCAGTTTCTTAGTGAAGTCATTTGAAGTATGTACAAAAAATAATTGTTTTAATTTACCTGGGTTTGTTTTCAGTTACAGTTATTTAAAGCAAACTTATGCAGCCATAAATATTATAGAAAAGCATTCCCTTTTTTCGAACATAAAATGTCTATTTCTTGGAAAATGCAATCGAACCCCGTTAAAATGCACCCGGTATATAACAAACTCACGGATATAACAAACGAAAATTTTTGCCCCGCCATTTTCTTATTGTGTGTAATTTAATTAGTATTGTGTCAGTTTAATGTAATCGATTTGAGTCGATTTAAATCATTAATGATCATTTTTAATAGGTTTTGTCATTTTTTAAATACATCATTATTGAATACACATTGCAAATAATGAGTTATACATTTTGTGAACTCTAGGATTTTTCTTAATGGTTCAGATATTGCGAACAACCGGATAAAGCGAACAAAACATTTAGTCCCTTGAAGTTCGTTATTATGGGGTTCAACTGTAATACCAAATGACGGACATCGCCATTATTAATAAATAAGGAAAATGATCGCTTACTAAATTCAAAGAAGCAAAAGAGGAATAAAATGTAAAAATCACTTTCAAAATCGGAGGAAAGGATTTCATTCAAACTTTCAAATGGTCCTTTTAATAGCTTAAAAATCCCTTCAAACATTAAAATAAGTTTGAGGGAACTCACAAATCGAGTTATGCTCCACATACTAGAACTATTTTTCTTAGAAGAACATCAGATTTAATATCTAAAAGTTCAAACCCTTTCAACTGTAGATGCGTTCGCCCCTAATGCTCGCATATTACAATTGTGCATAAAGATTTCAGTAAAGTTCAAATTGATAAAAATGCAGATCAGCGAGTGCCTCCTTTTTTTTTGCCTTATAGAGATATTATTTTCTTTTTCTCTTGAAATCATGCATAAATGAATTTTCTGTATGAAAATTTTACTTCTTAAAAAGACACTTCGTAACCCACTCAATAGTACAAAAGCTTCTTTGCACGCTACAATGAAAAAATACTTTAAAATCTTGCCAAAACAATATGCTTAAGTATAAAATATCCCTCCTTCGAAAAAACAGAAATTGAACTAAATTGTGTATTTTGTACCATTTGGGTATGTTGCAAAGTTTTACTTCGTTGTTAATAAACAATTAATTTGCATATTTTATCACTTTTTATGAGTATGTAAACACAAATATATATACACACACACACATATATATATATATACACATACACACACACACATATATATATATATATATATATATATATATATATATATGTGTGTGTGTGTGTAAGTAAGTAATAAAAGGACGTGTGCTCCTGAAACTTACATAATGCTTATTCCAAAATTCCCTTTTCTAACAAAGAATCACCCCTTTTCTAAAACGCAGTCAATGAAAAACCTAATTTAAATAATATTTATATTGCCTCTTTCGCCACGTGCCGACACACTTCCCAAATACCAAACGGGACTATAAAATGCGAGTTTTAAATTAAGATTACCATATATGGCATGAAAACCACTCTTTCCCCATCCTTGTTGTAAAACTAAAATCCATTACACACACAGAATCATGTGGACATAGAGTCATGTGAGAATCAAAATAATAACAATCGCACCTAATCCATTGAAATGTGTAGTGATATTTACTATGATGAGGTGAATCATATAAAAAATTTTAACTCCAGTGGTCGACAAAGAAATATGCGTTTGTATATGCTTCTAGGGTAAAAAATGGTCTTTATAAATCTTAGTTCTTATCATATTATTGTCACTCCACCCAACTTTCAAATTAAATATTTCGAAGTGACACCGAACTTATAGGGTAAGTAAAATTCCTACCTCCATTGTCCCGGGGGAGCTCCTTTAAATGAAACAGTCATGTGATGCTATTCTTTAGGTACTCATATAATATCGAGAAATATTAAAATGTTTAATTCAGATTACTAATGACACACACACAACTTTATATATACATATTAATTTAGACCAAAGTTACATACTTCCCGCCGTAAAAACGGGACCGAAAAATATACTCACCAACAGACGCCGTATCTTAACATAACAAAAATAAAAAAAAAGAATAAAACTCAAAATTTAATTGCATGTTGCCAAACATCAAATGTTATCTCGCTAAATGTGGCAGGAGTCAATAAAGGTAAATCAAACAACGAGTGAAAACCATGGTAAACCATGGAGTCTGCGACACATATAAATACTTATATCGCTACTAGCACTGTATCGAGAATTTAAATAAAAGTACTATAAGGACTCACTTTGGGCTCTCTATTTTTCTAGGATCATGATTGGCTTCTTTCTGTATCATTATATATAGGGTGTTCTAAAATTCGACCGACAAATTCAGAGGGGTGATAGTAGGCATCAAGATGAGCAATAATCACATAGGAAATTATTACGGGTCCCTTACACATACTTTGTGCAAAACAAAGAGTTCATACAAAAACAAAAAAGTAAGAAATGTCTACCTACCACAAAGAAAAAATATTTATTTTTAAGATTCAATCACGATCAGCGTAAAAAGGAGGATAAAAATGTATGGTCAATGCATGATACAACGTTTCCTTCATTTACAAAATTTAGGGGTTCTAAGAATGGGAAAGTTATTATATTGTTAATATTGTAAGACATATATGATGTTTAAATGTTTTGCATGAAAATATTGATAAAGACTCTGAATACCCAGCTTTCTGTAGGCCTGATTAACGCATTACAAATGAAATTTATTTGCTGTTTTGAGTATAATGCAATCCAAATATTAACAATGATTTTAGTTCCCGAGAATTCTCCTGTAGACGTCTAATACGTTCAATTGTTTTAGCCATGTTTCGACATGATTTCAACAACTTATATAATGTTAATCACCCTGTTTCGAAGCTAGGTCACGTTCATGTATGATAAATTATTAGTTTAGTGTACTCACACACTCTGTTGTGAATAATCATTTGTAAATTAGCCATTGACTGTGCTAAGGGGTTGGAAGATTCCTGTTATACTCAGATGTCTCAGTCATGCTTCTTTAATGTTTTAGAATGTGTTTTCAAGTTCATAATTTCATGTGGTAAGTTTTAATATTCATTAATAGATATAGATTCAAGTACAAAATCTATGCACTCACACACATGCAGCCAGCACACACACACGCACACACACGCACGCACACACGCGCACACACGCACGCACGCACACACACACACACACACACACACATATATATATATATATATATATATATATATATATATATATATATATATATATATATATATATATATACAGTATGCCCACTAAAGTCCCTTCACACCCTCTTAACTTCGGAACGGCTGCTGCTATATTCATAAAAGTGGTGTCTAGGTATAGTAAAGTAACCATGCGCTACTGAATGAAACCACCTACCACGCAACCTAGTGGAAAACTGGGGAGTTAGCATTCCTATCTCGAAAGCGGAATGAGATAGGGAAAAAAGTGATTTACAAACTTGTAGAAAATTATAGATTTAGTACGAAAAGACACCTTGTAGACATTAATGAGAAGACTACGACGGTTAAAACGCGGATTTGTTTTTTCGTGATTTCCTACACTGTGACGTGATAAAAGGATCTGAGAAAGAAAAAAACAACTAATTTTGACAATATACCTTTATTTGAGATGTTCAAACTTCTCACCGTCAGCTGCAATACACATTTGGATCCTTGTTTGAATCTCGCGTTGCACACGTTGGAGCATAGAGCGTGACACGATGGCACAAGCGTCCGTAATGAATCGTTTAAGGTCCTGCAATGTTTGTGGAGGGGTCGCATACACCTTCTGTTTCAGGTATCCCCACAGGAAAAAGTCCAGCGGAGTCAGATCAGGCGAACGTGGAGGCCACTCTTCGAAACCGCCATACCCAATTATTTGGTCCCCGAATTTCTTGACGAGGTACTGCTTCACTGGAGATCTCAGCTTTAGAATACTCAGCCATGACCACGAGCATCACTATACTACAACCCCAAGAAGATGTCTCTTTTATAGCTGTCTCAGGTGAACAGGCGTGACGTTTCTTACGTATTTGCATACTGCAAAAATTTCGAACACCAAGTGCAAGTTGCGTTGAGTTGATGCGACACTATTTTACACGATCTACGTATTGTCTACTCTGTTTTTAAAGACAATCAGTACAAGGATAAAGCCCTCGAGATTTGAACCGCGGTCCTTTTGATTGGGGATCAAAAGCGATATACCACTGTGCACATTGAGGTGTCTCGTTTTGCCCGAAAGATAATCACTTCTCCTTTTGTTCAAGTTTCGTGACGTCACAGTGTAGGAAATCACGAAAAAACAAATGCGCGTTTTAACCGTTCTATTCTTTGCATTAATATCCACAAGGTATCTTTTCGTACTAAATCGATGATTTTCTACAACTTTGTAAATCACTTTTTTTCCCTATCTTGCTCTATTTTTGAGTTAGGAATGCTAACTCCGCAGTTTTTCACCAGGTGACGCGGTAGGTGGTTTCATTCAGTAGCGCATGGCTACTTTACTATACCTAGACACCACTTTTATAAATATAGCATCAGCCGTTCCGAAGTTAAGAGGGTGGGGAAGGGACTTTAGTGGGCATACTGTATATATATATATATAATATATAATATATATATATATATATATATATATATATATATATATATATATATATATATATATATATATATATATATATATATATATATATATAAAGAGAGAGAGAGTAAAACCTCGTTTATCCGACCCTCGTTAATCCGGATCAGATTTGTAGACTTTTTTTTTAATATAATGTTCACATTACATAATGATTTTTAACTATGATAGCATGACCGTAACAACAAGTACGCCAAATATTCGCTGTTTAGTTTGATTGAATGTATAATTCCTGCATAGATTGTATAATACATTGTGGTAATTAAATGCTTTGAGTTTAATAGAGCTTTACTAGACTGTCACAGGGAGATCACGTCGATTGGCTCAGAAAAGTTATTTTTATGTTTTTAAATGTCTTGTTTACAATACCATGAAATTTTGTTACAAAACTTTAATACAAAACGTTTTTTTGTTACAAAACGTAATGAATGGTAAGTCTGTTTAGCTAAGGATTCACAAGTGAGACTAAGTGGGTGCCAAGGAAACAAAATTGTCGTTCTCGGAACAGAAGAACACCCGAAAATGTGCAACGAGTCCGAGAGCGTGTTCTTCGCGAGTAAGTTGCCGCCATTCCTCCAGTGATGAACAGAGTGGTGGACATCTTTAGAGAACGGATCCGGAAGTGCATCGGAAATAACGAAAGCCACCTGAGTGATGATATTTTCAAAACCTAGCGGGGGAAAAACTAAATTGTTAGTATTTTTCAACAATATAATACTTTTTTCCGCAAATTGTTCCGTTCGTGTTTTTTTAATTAACCTTTGAAATATGGGAGTCAATTCTACCGCATCCTATATAATCAAAGAATAGAAAAATCCATAAGGATTTGTGATAAAATTAGTAAATATTCAGATAGTAACATGGATAAATTTTACTATAAATATAAAAACGAAATGTTAGACACTAATGTATCACTCCAAGATAGGTGAGCCTAAAAAACGACCGATAGACATAAAAACAGTAAAGTTGCGTTTGAAAAAAGCATTGAAATATTCAAGAGATAAAACTAATTCCGATAGCAGCAAACGTGAGAAATGCATACAGCTTGTCAGGTATCCTTAAATATGAAAGCAAAATGAATATTTAATTAAAAGTAGGCACAAATTATATTTTAACATTTTACACAGCAGGAAAGTAAGTCTTGAAAACCGAAAAAAGCGTATTACGTGCAAAAGACACACATTTTACGTCTAAAACTCAAATTCATTGCCAACTAAGATTTGTATCTTCTCGAAGTATTTTATTCAACGTATCATAAAATGTAGTTCATATTTTTTTAGAAAAAACAGATCTTGTACTTAACATTTTAGTACCAAACTTAGAGGTCTTTTCTAAGTAGTAAACACATTACTGGGCAATATTTTTTTCTGAATCGTCCAATAAATATATTTTTTCAACTGCATTTTCTACATGCATCATCATCTATCAAAGTTTGTATATTTCAAAACATCTTACACAGAAATTCTCTGACTTTTAAGCCGAAAATCACTATTTACAGTACTCTTAATATCTCTAACATCAAGTTCATTTAAAAAAACATCTCAAACAAAAACATCATAAACTGACTTTCAAATAATACAACATAAAACGTTCATTTTAAAGGCCACGAGATTTTAACATCACAAAAGAACTTTCCGAGCCAACCCCTAGAAAGCTCTAATGCAGACCAATGCTTTCATGTACTGAAGAATAACAAACTTATGCTCATGAATTATGTAAGAGAAATTGCTGTGTAACGGCAAACAATTTCTTTTCTTATACATAGTAAATGTCTCTGAGGAATAATATAAAACCATGTTCAATTATTACAGGAACTACGTAATGAGTTCTTGTCGTAAAATTGAAACGTGTACTAGTCTATGTTTTCTTAAAGTAAACATGCACTTTAAACAGAAATTATGATAAGATATCTTTAAAAAATTATGTTCTCTTTGAATCGGGAATATTTTTACGTTTCATAAATATTTCCTCAAAAGTTTTATCGTAAATTCGAATTTTTTCTCTTTTAGATTTCCGATAGAGAAAGTACAAAAGAGGTTTATAGATTGAGTCCCAAAATTTTGAATTTATTTAACACGCTAATTATGCATCTATAATTTGTTTCCCTTTAAACATTTCACCTGTTTATTTTCTCCCAATCTGCGACTAATTGTTAGTGCCTAAAAGAAATATCTTGTACAAACATAAACGGCTATATATACATACAATTCAAATGTTTTTTGACAAGAATACTTTAAGCTATTATGCATACATTTGACCCTTTAAGGGGCACCAACCTCTACCGTTTGCAAGGTACAGAATTTTTCCTCATTGTTTTTAACCTAAAGAATCTTGAAAATTTTTCCAATTAAAGGTTTCAAAAGGTTTTTACTTCTTTAAACTGATATCGGGTGGTAGTGCTAGCCATTTTCTGCTCATTTGACTTTTTATACATTGATTGCAAGTGGAAAAAAGGCTACATTTAGGCATTTGCACTGTGCAAAAGGCGTCCCTAATAGGGTTAATGTATCATTTTTACACTTTTTTATCTATATATATAAAACAGTTCCGTAACTGACTCATTCATTCATTCACTGACTGACTGACATACAACGCACAGACCAAACCGCTGGACCTAAAGGGCTGAAATTTTGCATGGCTATTCTTCTAATAGTGTAGGGGTGCACTAAGAAAGATTTAAAAAAAATTCTTCTTAGATTTTTTTTAAATTAAATTTTTAAGCTGTTTTTTAAACTTTTTTTACGTTTGCATTTAAAATAATACATTGAGGGTTATAAAATTTATATCACGAGAAAGATAAAAAAAATTTTCTTCAAAATGAAATTTTTTTCGAATTTTTACCTCCATTTCCTGATTTTTGGTGAATTTTTAAAGATTAATTTTTAGAATTTAATTTATTAAATGCTGATCACGTGATTTCTTTTTCTGGTACTTTCAATAAATTTATCGTCACGTGCGTAACAACTAAATAGACAAAAAAAATATTTTTTTCTCTTTCTAATGCAGCAGACGATTGGATATTATAAAAAAAAAGCATATCCCTTACGATTTTTTTATAAATATATATATATAGATAGATATATATTTTACATCAATTGTATACATTGATCATCGCATTTATTATAAATATATATATTTATTTTTTGGCATAAATTGCATACTTTGACCGTTGTATTTAATTTGAATGTACTCCGTAGCGAAGCGCGGGTTTTCAGCTAGTCTTCGATAAAGGAAAACTGAAAAACCTAAAGAACATTCTGCAGTCTTTCAGCTATTTTTATAAATGCTTTTAGAAGAACAACGAGAGCACACAAATTAAAATCCTAAATCTACTCCATTCGTTACATTCCTTTAAATCATTTGCAAGCATTATGCAAAAGAAAAAATTAAAAAAAATACTAAATTTCTAACTTAACAAAGTAATTCAATGCAGCTACGTTTTCTTCCCTGAGAAATTAAACAGTATATCAAGTTACAAATAAATGATAAATAACATGTCTCCTTGAGTAAACAAATAAAGAATGACTGCAAAACATATCAACTTACAACTTTTATAGATATCCTCCTTACAAAACCCCCACCTCCAATGCATGTTATCTTATCTCAGAGAAATTTCTCAACCTAAATACTTAACCCTTTAATACAGGGATTCTCAACATTTTTAAGTTTACGGCACCCCTGGGAATGAGATTAGAACCTTGGGGCACCAAGGTAGAATTTTCATTTTTTCAGTTTTTTTATATATTAAAGTAAAGTGGAGTATACTCCAGGAACATGTTAAATTTAAGTTCAAATAAATAGTTACTCCATTGCTAACTTTACTCATCTATTAAAAGATAGAAGTAACAAACACTAGAATATATTAATACAATTCCAAAAGGCGCCACGGAATGCAGTATTGCATTACACTAGAGGAATACAGTGGAAATCTCTAAAAATTAGTTTTATTTTATTATATAAGAGACTTGCGATGGGTGCTTAGAGGACAAATATTTGAAGATACATCTAACAAGTTGTGGGCGTAAGGGTAGCTAACTCATCCTTAGGAACGAGTGCATCGATTTGTGTCAAAATGTGCCGGGCGTGAGAGAAATTAATTCAACTTAATAATTATTTTAAGTGCGCCCTACTAATAATTTTTCGTTTCCCTTCCAACCCCCCCCCCCCCTTCAAAAGAAACCAGGTAGTCTCTTCTAACGAAACTACCACGGGTTATTAACGTAGGATTACTTATCGTTGTTTACCTATTTTGAATGTATGTATTCGTTTTGTATATATGTATCTATCTATCTATCTATCTATCTATCTATATATATATATATATATATATATATATATATATATATATATATATATATATATATATATATATGTATGTATGTCAAAATTTTAACACATTTTGGTAATTTTCTGTTTAACTGTTTACTGCTTGTCCAAGCGATACAGACTGGGTTTGGCGCGGTGCCAAAATCATAACTCGCAAGGTACGGACTGACGGTTTTAGCGTCTGAAATTTTCCTTTCCGAAGGACCGTTATGGAGGAACGTAATCCTACATTGAAATCTCTCGGCACCCCTGGCCGATATCACAGCACCCTAAAATTCCATGGCACACCAGTTGGGAATTAATGCTCAAATAGATGCGACATCTATCAGTGATACAAACTACACGTGGCCCCACCTAAATCTTCTTCTACGCTGAAACCACTGATGTAGACTATAATTGATTCATTGTGGCTTAAGTGGATCTTTACGCAGTAGCTAAGAGAATTCTCCCTCGACTATTGCTACATAGTATTTCGAACATTTTGATACGCGATACTTCAGAATTACTATGAATTTGAATTAATCTCTAACTGCACACTTGAGAGTGGTTTTACAAGATTTTACAAAAAAACTGATGCCGAAAAAAGGGCCAGGCGATGGTCGAATGGCTTGGGCGATGGCTTTCGGTTCAGATCCTGTGGGTTCGAGTCCCATTGTCGGCATGGATGTTTGTCGCCCTTCGAAATCGGCTTTAAACTGTAGGTCTCGGTCTAATTAGCCCTCGTGTAGCAAAAAGTTAACAGTAGCACTCCAAAACCAAACCAAGCCCAAAAAAGAGGAAATTGATTAATAAACAATTATGTTGCATTTTAAAGTATGTTATATTTTATATTATTTTTTACACTCTATTTTAAAGCATTTAGAATTATTTTAAATAGTTTTGAAAAAAAGGCATGAAATTATTCTTTTATATCATTTTAAAACCAAAATATAACAGACAATGCATAAAATATCCTACCTTAAAAATCTTCATCCGGCGGTTACCAGACTCTTAACATTACAAAAGAATGCTTAAAACCCACTCGCATGCACTCCTCGCAACACATTGCGTCCACATGCTCCCGAATAAAAAGCTTAATCTTATGAATTATGGACGAGAAATCGCTGTTTAAGGCAAAGACTCCTTTAACGCTTACATGGAGAAAGCAAGTTTGTGAATTAATCTCGACGATGTTCAATGCATGACAGGAGCATCATAATGAGTTCGTGTCATAAAATTGAGACAGAGGGAAATTTTATATTCGTTTAAGCAAACATACGCTGTAAGGTCTTCCTTAACAAAAGTATCCCGCGCCTGCTATGAAAGCGTTATAAAAAAAAATACGAATTTAAAATCATGATTCAAATGGAAAAAAAACGAAATTGGAACGTAAACTGCTTGATATCTTATAGTGTTGTTTATTTTATTAAAACATGGAGATATTAAATTCTCGGAAACTGCAAAATTGAAATTTCATATAAAGCATATAAGAGTATTTCGTGATATTATTAAATGTAATATGTAGTCAAAAAATTATAATGTGTGAACGTAAAATTTATTCATGAAAAATAAGGAATAATAAAATTTATATCCCAATTTCTAAATAGATTGCCGTTAAAAATGAATTTAAAAATTCTCTCAACAATTCTCTGCAAATATGAAGAATTTGACAATGACATTTTTTATTTAATTCACACACTGAATTTTATATTTTTCAAAGTAAAATATTTTTACAGTTCAATAGATAATAAGATTTTTTTACACAGAACAAATACTAGAAATTACCTACATATTTCCAATAAATACCACAGTTAAAAAAACTGGCTTTAACTCGAAAATTGTAAACATACTTTTTAATGTTTTTCAAAAACACCATTTTTAGAAATTTTTCTTTCATCATTAAAGTCAATGACAGAATATTTTATACCAACTTATTTGAGTTTTGATTTATAAAAGGTTTACGCATAAGTGCTTTACTCATTTTTTTAAGCGAAGAAGCTAAAGAATATATTTTAAAATATTTTTCAACAGATTTAAAGTAATTATTTTAGTAGCTTGAGAATTTATTTTTTTCCCATTCCGTATTTCAACGAGCAAAGAATGTACTAATTCAGAAAAAATCTTTATAATGAATTAATAACAAGCATATGTAAAAAGAGACTTATAATTCGATAAAACTTCGGAACTCATTACCGATAAATGAAAGAGTCATGCGTATGCTTTACAAATTCACAGCGGAAAAGACCATGTGTAATTTTACATAAAACATAGCTCTATTTTAAATTTAAGAAAGTAATATTTTTCCGCAATGAGCTTTACGAAACTTTTAATTGGAATGCCTTACTTTGCACTTTGCAAATGATGATTTAGAAAATTATGAAGCGAAAAAAAATCTTCATTTAATAATAACTAAGCAATTTAATTGTTGAATAACAATATAATTTTAAGTACTGAATTTTTAAAGAAATTTATTGGAAAATGGCACTGATTTTACAAACTCTTCCAAGAATTTTCATTTACATCAGAGAAATTAATAAAGAAATTTTTAAAAAAACGTTTTGCATTCAGTAGAAGAAAAGGGGGTTCCTTAGTGTCGAATTTGAACCGGCTCCTACTAGAACTCCTTGGGTTATCATGTGAAAAACATCCTTTTTACAACTTCATTTCATCTGATTTAACATTTTATTCCCTCCTAAATGAAGAAATGAGGAGAAATTGCTACGCAACTCATTACAAAAGTTTGATAATTTAAGGTTGTATCTTTTGAACCTGTATTACAATGAGTTGTCAATCGATTAATGTTGTACTCGTAACTATGATTCTAAAAACTTTGGTAAATATTGATAAAACTTGGGGTTTTGAATATAATGTGGGTATGTGAGGAGGATAGGTTAAACGCAATCATAACAATACAATAAACAATAGTTAATTTAATAAAACAGGGTTTGAAACTCATATTACAGAATATTTTTTTTCTTTGACATATAAAATACAAGCATTTAAGTATAGCATTTCTTGTCTTCTTGATAACTTCTCGTTAAGGAAATTTTCTTAGTAGTTTTACAGAAAATTTCATATACAGAAAAAGAACTTCGTATGTGTTTCAATTACGATATAAAAATATTCCTGAGTCAAAAAATTCATAAAAGAATGAAATAAAAGTCAAACTTATAAGATAAATGAATATAAAATGAAATTGAAAACACAGTTTAAAATTAATAAATTTAAAAAGTATTTAAAAATTTATCAATTTAAACCGTAAAATTAAAAATTCAATTAAATAAAAATGCAGCATTAAATATTTGCATAGAATTAAAAAACTGAATTTAAAACAGCAAAATATGAAAGCTCGATAAAATATGTTTAAAAAGTATATAAAAGAAAACATTAAGTAGAAATGTTTTAACTTTATCCTAATTAAAATGAAATTTATCTTAACTTATTAATTGAATATATAAAGAAAAGATACACCCTCTGCTACAGTATCTCTCATTAACGTTTCGCCTTGAATACAACATGGCTCTCTCAATTCAATCGAATTTAACAATTCTAATTTTTTCCAGAATTTTGCTACTGTATGTGTTCCTCATACCAACATATAGCTATGTGAGGATCTTATTTTAGGAGCCATAAGGGATTATATTCTAAGAACAATCTGACCTTTAATTATCGTGCTTCACATCTATAAAAACTGTTTCCAGGTTAGCAATTCAATTAAAATGGCACTGATCCTGAAACATTATTTTATCGTTGAACCGAAACAAAAGATATCTAGTAGAATGACATTCTGTTAAGCAAGAATTAAACACAGACGTTTGGTCAACCAACTGCAATAATTCCTCGCCTCAGGTAAAATACTTAGAGTCTAATTAAAAAACTTTTATGTTCAGAATATCTAACTAAACGACACAAATAAATTAAAACGTCTACCGTTTCCCCGTGACTAACAGAAAGTTCTCCTATTGTTTGAATTTCCAAGATTAGCCAAGTTTAAATTGCTTTCTTAAAACCTCTGAATCACTTTAATTAAAAACAATTTAAGGCAGGTTTCGTACGGAAAATCTCTTTAAAACTATAAATAACCCATAGCTAAAGGCTATTGGGTCATAGAAGAAAGAATGTTTAGTATCTTCTTGATCTGTTTCCAATGTTTCTTAATAAGATAGTGTTCACAAAACATACAGAATATATATTTAATTCTGTTTCATTTGCATCCCTTTTTTATTTTAGTTTGCTCAGGATAACATTTTTTAAAGAATAATAATATGGGTAAAAAATAATATTTTATTACATTCGGATATAAATTCCACCAGAATGTGATACCTTATGAATACTTTTACAGTATAGTGTAAAACTTCTGAATTACCATTATTTCAGATTAATATAGATTCAGCTTTGAATAATTCTACAATTAATATCACGTTTGTATTTAAGGAAATTTCAAAAAATGTAAAACTACTTTTTATATGCGCTCATAATAAACGTGAGTTAAAAACTTCTGTTGCATACTCTTTTAAGAAATAGCTGGTACTTTTTTGAAGACTTAAAATATGTTGTGTAGTATTTTTTAACTATTGTGATAAATGTTACTTCCGAAGATTTTAAATTGACATAACAAAGATGTAATTATTCGATCATCCCATAAGTAATGCGGGTTTTTTCTTATTGGTCAAAATGGCCAATGCAATTTTGCAATGTTTTTACATTTATTGTGCGATTTTACAATGTGTATGATTTATTAGATTTATTTTGCTGGTACTCGGTTAGCATTGATCATTAGTATGCAATGATTACCATTATAATAAATCACACAGATTGTAAGATCATAATATATAGATCATAATATATAGATCATAATGTATAGATCATAATATGATGCAGTGTAAAACACTACATCATTTTGTCGAAGAAAATACCGAATTACTTATGGGATGACCCAATATAATGAACAAACTATTTTATTATACTTTGCAACTTTTCGGTAGCATGTAAGTCTGTAAATTTCCGTTAGGACAAAGCGATAGCCCCGTTGGAAAAAAATATACGAACATTCCATTTTGATTTTTGTCTGATGCACCACTGTAAATGATCAGGCATATTACATTCTCAGTTATTATGTAAAAATCTAACATGATAACGTAATACAATAAATTCATTTGTATGCGTTATTCAAATATTTCCTACCTGTTTTATGTGCCACTGTTACAACACATTGTCTTCAATGAGTATTTATTGAATCAAGTATCTCGAAAGCCACCGTCCTCAGAACTATAATATTCTGGAATGTGCATACTATTTTATCTTCTACATACCATACCTTACGAGTTTTATAGAACTGTAAACTCTCTCGAATGTTCCTTCAATTCACCATTCGCTGAGTGCAGGTCGTATAGTAATTAAAATAATACTCTATTTTTAAGTGAATTGCCACTGGTTATAGTTATCATAAAACACTTCACTGAAAGTATACATTTGAGAGATAAATGTCAACACAATATATATATATATATATATATATATATATATATATGTGTGTGTGTGTGTGTCAGTTAATTACATTAAAATATTAAATACACAGTTTCATATATATATATATTAATTTACTAAGTCATTACAAACAAATAGACTACGGCAGGTCCTCATGTGTCTCCCTGAACAGGGTAAATGTAAAAATACTATTAAACAGAACTTCATACACCAAATTCTCGAAGTGGACCCTTCCTGCGCTCAGAATTGTCATTAGATTACAAAATTTTGAGGTCTGGTTTTGCCTTATGTGCATATTACTTCCAAGCATAGAACTCCATGTTGTCTATTTTCTCACGTGTCATTTTTAGCTCGGAGCTCCCCTGAAGGTAAATGAAAAAATTGCGAAAATTTAAAAAGGGGTTAGAAAATTAGTATTTTAATGGGCAAATTAATTTAGGGAATGAGAAATATGGTGTATATAGTGTGTAAATAGCATGCAAAAATAATATACCTCAAATTTTAAGAGAGGAATGTATACATAGTATATATTTGGAATCTTAAGAGATAAATTTCAAAAGAAAATATGTAAATTGTACACTCCTTCCAAGTTTAAAAATAACCATTTAGAGGATACAATGCTCTTAGCATCACAAAAGAATGCTACAAAAGTTTTCTGCATTCAAATCAGCGTTCCTATATAAGAAAAATAAACTCAGACTCATGAATTATGAAAAAGAGTTGCTAAGTAACTTGTACTGTTATATGTCAAAAGACTTTTTCAATAATAGCAACATAATTCAGCTATCTGTAAATGTACTATGTTGCTTTTTTTATCTTATTGAAACCATACATATTTTATCCACTGGAATTAGTAGTGAGCAGAAAAAAAATTAATTAATATAAATTTTAATGAATTGCTGTAGTTGAAAAATGTTTTTACTTAGGTATAAAAAAACCTTTCCGGGAATAGCAATTTAAGATGATATTTAATTAGTATCAGATTTATTTATTAACCATATCAGAATCTACTTACATATTTAAGAAATTATTTTTTCATACTTTGAAGGGATGTAGGAATATTTTATAAGCCATGTTTTAAGAGTATCAAAATTAAATTAAATATATCTCTTTATATATTTACGTGTGTTAGATTTAAATTTAGACAGGAAATCTCTGATAAGCTTGAGGAGCCATGATTTTAAATGTACAGGGGAATTCAAACGTTGATTAATATAAAATCAAAGGCAGAATTACTAGTGTTAAGTTATATTTTTTCTTTTAGAAGTGTTTAAAAATCTGGCTAAGTAATATTTTAAATTTATATCATTTTCTGTATTCTGTATGTTCAAATAGAGATAACTTAGAGTTTGGTTCGATGGGGTATAGATATGTATCTTTAACGCAGAACCATTTACAATCTCAAAGCACTGCTTAAATATAAATATAGATCTTGAGACTCTTTATGAAGAAAAATAGTGTAAAAACATATAATTATTAGAACGAGTCGCGTGAGCGTGAACAGTCGATAAGTAACATAAGCAGAACACTCAAGGGAGAATTACTAATTTTAAGTAACATTTCGTTGAGTGTTAGATGGAAACTGATAGATTTGTATTTTTTATCGTTACTCTTGAGTTATATTACTCTTGAGTATAAAGCTTTATATAGCTCGGGTAAAAAAATAAACCTACTACTGGATCTTTTACAGTTTAAAGATTTCATTTTTTTACCTAGAACACATTGGATGCTGTTAAACCTACTTAGGTACAAATATCGATACTTTAAACTTCTTGAAAATATTGAAACAGGGTAAAGAATATGGATTGCAACTTAAACAGTAAAAATATACAAAGCAGGAACTATCTGCTTTGCGCAACGTAGTATATGCAAATAACATTAAAGGCAATTTTTGCGTTAGAATAAGAAAAGATGTAACTTTAATTTTCAATAAAAAAGTTTTTTTATGCAGCAAGCACTTGTCGCTGATGATAGGTACTTTTCTGACATTGTGCCATGAAGATCTGCAATATTTTACCGACTACTTCTTTATGGGAGTATCATATTGGTTAACCAGCTTTGATCCCTATGAGGGGGGGGCGACACAGAAACGACCAGCCCTTATTCGGAATTCAAACATAAGCCCACTGCATAGAAGCTCAGAACGTTAAATACGATACTATGTGGGCAGCTCGATCAAAAACGTTAAAAAATTTATTTGAAACACAGGCTTAATAATATGACATAAGAAACAGTTTTAAAAACCAAAACATTTATTAGACAGTGATACAACAAAGGACCCGTAGCCACAAAATTTAGAAGGTCAGTTTGTGACTAGTGGATACATTTCCCCTTAAACCTGGTTAGTTCATGGAACTGAAAGAATATTGTGTTTCGTGCGGCAGTGTTTAATTTTAGACGCCCTATTGCAGATAAACTCTAGAATGAATTTTGACGGTTTTTGCCATTTAGACGGTGGTTTTTTCTTCCAGCCACTAACAGTACACTTGTCCGAAGGTGTGACAGTAGATCGACACACGAAAAGTCGGTTACAAATGTTTGTTTTTTCAAAGTCACCATAAATGTCGTGCAAGCAGACAGGAAGGCGCCAGGCGTCATAGGAGGTATTCGCCATGGGAGGTCTGAAGAGCTGCACATTGTTCGGGAGATGGTTCTCCTGAAAGAGATAAAAGGGTGAGTCGCGTGGCAAACAGTGTGACAAACAGAGTTCATCGACATTCCAGAGCGAGAGGACGTGACGAATCGAGTCCAGGAGCCAACGGGCCAGTTCTCGGAGATGAAACGGTGGATGCAGAATGCTTAACCGGAAGAATTATATGCAGTGGGCATTTCGTTCGAATTTCTTAATTGTACGTAGCTAATTTTTCTTCTACTTAAACTAACAAAATGAGTTATCTCGCCAATGTGACTGTCCTCTCTGGAAAGTTCGATTGTCAGTAAGAAACCCGTGCTGTAGCGGTCACGCCGTCACAAGTTAAATAACTGGAAGGTCCGCCAAATGATTAGCTATCTGATAAATATCAATATTATTCTAGGCTAAATGATAGACTTTTCATATAATCGGCTGGATGAATGTCGAATGGCAGTGGAGTAGGCACTTGAAACCAGATCCCCGCGGTGCGCATAAATGTTTCCAGCCAAATGAAACCTCGCTTTACTTTGTAGGTCCCGATTTAGTTAGACCACGATTAGTGAAAGAAGATGAGAGAGTACCAAATCAAGCCACCAATTATATCTTAAGTTAACGTTTCTCATCGAACGAGGGCCAAAAGCTATTTTTAATTCAACGAGATGGATTTTAATGGATTGCTAGTCTGACCTAACAGAAGTGGAAGAAATATCCTCCCAGCGATGATGTCCTATGTGGTGATTAATCCCCTTTCAACATGCATGCTATTTGCCTTAGAAGATAACTGATTTGATTAAGCAAAATTCCAGAAAGTACACGCTAGGGAGAACATTTTGATGGATCATGTTTGCGTGTTTTCAAATACTGCACCATATTATGGGAAAAATAAATCTTGGAGAGTTCATCATACTGCAGTCCAACTGAATTTAATAGTAATGCTCTTAGTATATAATATGTTAAGTTTATTAATTACAAGTGTTGATTGAGGAGGAAAGAGAATTTTTTTGAATTTTCAGAGAGAATTTTGAGTCGTTTTGCAGAATTTCAATCTTAGAAGAAGTATAAAATGTTGTCACTGTCCACAAATTTCTGAATTTAATTCAAATATAACATTGCAGAAAGTGATTCTAAGGTGCAAAAAAAAATCACTTTTTAAATCATTTTACATATACATTAATTATTACACTATAAAAATCATTCAACATTTTTTTATAAATATTGTATGCATAATCCTTAAAAAGTTTAAAACATTCATGTAACAAATATGTTAAAAGCAAAAGAATTTTCAAAAAATACTACCATAAATAAGGTTTTAAAAATTCAGTCTACTTTGAGCTTCATGACTTCAATTTTCTAAATGAAAAAAAAATAATAATAATAATTCTCTAAACTGTAGATTGTATTTATTAAAATCAAAAAAGAATAACATGTTTAATCAAAAACATTGTATAAAGTTTTCATATAATATAATCTTTCCATATATAAATGCTTTTCGTAATAAAAATAAACGAAGAATTTCTTTCCCATGCTATTGCTAAGGACATTTACATGATTTACGTAATAACAAAACCATTTAAATTAATCCACATTCTTTTAGTAAATAGTTATTTACATTTTTTTTATAAAATAATTTATATTATATACCAATTTTTCTTTTCCTACAGGGATTTAAAAGTATAAAATATCATAAAAATATATAACGATAATGTCGCTTTTAAATTCAGAGTATTTGAGGTTCATATAATACGTTTGTTTTCTTGTGTAACTTTTCTAGTAGGTAATAGGATAAAAAACATTTATTCATACGCCTGTGATTTAAAAGTTTTATTTATGTATCATTTGAAACTGGAATTGATACACTGGAAAAATATTTATTTGAAATGATAAAAAAATACTTTTACGGTATTGTGACCTCGATTTTAGTTTGCTACAAACATTTTCCCGTTACCCCTAGTTTTGGATCAAAGAGATAAATTTTCAAATTGTAAATTTAGCCCGTATTGTACACAGCACAATTTATTCAGATATTAATTTATTTATTTTTTTAAATTTCAGTGCATAAAGAGCAAAGAATAATTACAAGATAAAAAGAACTTTATATATGCCATTTTTTAAATTTTCTGTTGAATCATATAAACTTGACAATTCTATGTATTAATATATACTTTCTATATATATAAAACGCGTAGGTATGCGGCACAAAAAACGACGATATTTATACACTCCGAATGGCAACGGCTGCAACTACTGGATGTAAACATTAGCTGCAATCCACAATTTGAAAACGCGTGTGTGTACTGGCGACATTTGTTACAACCGTTGATTTACGCAACATGGATTTATACGGATTAATCAGGAATTCTCTAAAGCGAGCTGCAAGATTAAGCGAAAATTCTGAACAGTCTCAAGAAATAAAGAGAATCAGAAATCTTTCATTAAGAGACAGGCGTGAAAGGGAGAGCATTAATGATCGCGAGGTTAGGCTTAACCGTCGCCGGCATAATAGCAACCGACAGCCAGTAATGAGTGACGTTGATGAGCATGATTGTGGAAGCCTAACGGAAAAATGCGTTTTTTGTCAAGCTCTTTATTGGAAAGGCGAAGAAAATAGCAGAAAAAATTTACGGCATGCTGCCATGATGGTAAAGTGTCTCTGCCATCGCTTTCTGAAGTTCCCGGTGTTTTGAGGGATTTACTGTGCAGTGATTCAGCTGAAGCGAAGAACTTTAGACAGCATATTAGATCCTATAATGCTGCTTTAGCATTCGCATCAATGGGGGCTGAAATAAAATTGCCACCTGGAAGTGGGCCATTTTGCTTCCGAATTCATGAGCAAATATATCACAGGGTTTCGTCACTTTATTCAAACGAACACAATAAACCTGGGTATGGACAACTGTACATATATGATTCCAGTGAAGCAAACGCTTATCGCATGAAAAATAATGAAGGCTGCTTGCCAACTCTAATGGAAAAATTAGATGCATTATTACGAGCTATTAATCCATTTGCTGAGTCATACTTACAGATGCATGAGTTAATACAAAGTAATCAAACTGCAAATGTAAAAATGGTTTTCATGGAACATCCGGACTTAGAACTGCGGAGATATAATGCACCTACATCAAAAACTGAAGTTGCTGCCATATTTGTTGGAGATGATGGTGAACCTCCTGCTAATCGAGACATTTGTATCTATCCAAAGGCAGATCACTGTATAAATATTTCTCCCATAAACCAATGTTGTGATCCTATGGTATACCCTTTGCTGTTCCCAAGAGGAGAAAGTGGGTGGTATGATGGAATGAAGCATGTTGAAGAAAGACGCTCAGCTAAACGGTTCCGAGTAACACAACTGCAATACTATGCATACAGATTTTCCATCCGTAGTGGTTTTAGCATTTTGCACAGTAGTGGAAAACTATTCCAACAGTACATTGTTGATGAATATGTTAAAACTGAAGGATCACGACTAAACTACATTCGAATGAACCAAAAGAATTTGAGAGTTGAATTGTATAGGGGCCTTTTAGATGCCTTAGAATCCCGTGCTCGAAATGCAAATTTGCGAACAGGCACATTAATGATTCTGCCATCTACATTTCAAGGAAGTGCAAGATATATGCAGCAAAATTACCAAGATGCAATGGCAATGGTACCGAAATTTGGACGACCAGATTTATTTATAACTTTCACCTGCAACCCTGCATGGCCCGAAATCCTAAACGCAATTGAACATCCTCAGCGACCTGAAAACAGACCAGATATTGTTGCTCGCGTTTTCAAAATGAAACTGTCAGAATTATTAGATGATATTTTGAAACGCAACATTTTCGGCAGTGTTACTGCTTACATATACGTAATTGAATTTCAGAAACGAGGATTACGTCATGCACACATTTTATTAACATTAGACTCAAACTCAAAATACGTACAAATGATGATATCTAGAAATATGTAAGTGCAGAGTTACCTGATATTGTTACAAATGCAAGATTATTTGAAATTGTAACAAAATGCATGATACATGGGCCTTGCGGTACATTAAATCCAAATTCTCCATGCATGAGAGATTCAAATACATGCTGCAAAAATTATCCGAAAGAAGTGAATGAGAGAACTGAAGAAAATGTTAACGGATATCCTGTCTACAGAAGAAGGGCCATAGAACCAGTGAAAGTTGGTCGGTATGATATTGATAACCGATGGGTTGTACCATAAAATCCTTGGTTATTAAAGAAGTTTAATGCCCATATTAATGTTGAGGTATGTGCTTCAGTCAAAAGCGTTAAGTATTTATACAAATATGTATATAAAGGGCATGATGCTGCTTCTGTCAGGCTGCAAAATGAGGATGTTATCCATCATAATGAAATTTTAACCTTCCTTGATGGTCGATATGTAAGTGCTCCTGAGGCGATGTGGCGTTTGAATGAGTTCCCCATGTCTCAAAAATCCCATGTTGTGCAGAGATTAGCAGTCCATATGCCAGAACAACACCACATATATTATGAAGAAGGAAGGGAAGAAGAGGCTATTGCACGAGCATCAATTAAACAAACAACTTTAACTGCATGGCTTCAGCTAAACTGAACAGATGAAGAATCGCGAAACTATACTTACCCTGACATTCCATTTTACTATGACAAAAATGAAACAAGATGGAAAAAAAGGCAAAGAGGGGGACACAAAGTGATTGGAAGAATGCCAGTTGTTAGCATACAGGATACTGAGCGATATTATCTCAGAATGTTGTTGCTGCACAAACCTGGTGCTATGAGTTTTGACGATTTAAAAACTGTACGAGGAGTAGTTTGTGAGACGTTTCAAATGGCATGTAAACAGCTTGGATTTCTTGAAGGAGATGAACACTGGCATGAAACTTTATCTGATGCAGCAAGGACCCACATGCCACATTATCTAAGAGTGCTTTTTTGTATTATTTGTGCATTTGGAGAAGTAGAAAATGCTACTGAACTTTGGACTCAACATAAAGACTCTCTGTGTGAAGATTTTATACACAGATATTGTGAAGAGACTGGGCGTCAATATGCTTTAGCTGAAATGAATATACTTCTGAAAGCTCAAGGTTTGAGTCTGGAAAAACTTAAACTTCCAATTTTAAATTCAGATATAGGTATTCTTTGTCCATTTCGCTACGATGTAGTACAAGAGCAAACCAAAGCCCATATTAACACACAAAAACTGAACGTAGAGCAAAGATTTGTAGTTGATAGTGTTCTTGCTGCAATATATGGCAATCAAAATAATGGCCCAAAGCATTTCTTTTTAGATGGACCTGCAGGTACTGGAAAAACTTTTGTTTACATAACATTATTGCATACAATTAGAGGAAGAGGTGATCATGCTACTCCTGTTGCATCAACAGGGATAGCTGCAACTTTATTACCGGGTGGAAGAACCGCTCACTCCATCTTCAAAATACCATTAATTCTGAATGCAACCTCTACATGCAGTTTGAAACCCAATACAGCCGAAACAAAACTATTATTGGAAACAAAATTAATATTGTGAGATGAAGCTCTAATGACCCATATTCATGCCTTTCTAGCAGTAGACAGACTACTTCAAGATCTCACAAAATGTAAAAAACCTTTTGGTGGAAAAGTTGTTCTCCTTGGTGGGGATTTCAGACAAGTGCTGCCTGTTATATTAAGAGGCTCAAGATCTCTTACAATTGCCAGCTGTTTAAAGAAGCACAGATTTTGGTCTGTATTTCAAGTGATGAGCCTCAAAGAAAATATGCGCACTCTGGAAACTGAAAGAGAATTTGCAGCTTGGCTTTTAGATGTTGGGGAAGCCAAAAATGGAGAAAAAGTTGCACTTCCATCTCTATGTTATCCTCCCATTCAAGATCCAGTAAAACTACTGTATAATGACATAGATTTTGCAGCTGTGACTCCTCAACAGCTTAAAATGCGTGCCATTCTCACAGTTACAAATGAACTGTCAATGGAAATTAATCAGAGAGTACTAAATTGTTTACCAGGATCTGAGGTTGTTTATGAAAGTGTGGATACAGTATTAAGTGAAGATCCCCAAGATACGCTTACATACCCCGAAGAATTTTTAAATAGCTTGACTCCAACAGGAATGCCACCTCATAAACTCAGCGTTAAGTGTGGAGCAATTATCATGCTTTTGAGAAATTTGGCTCCTTCTAAAGGTCTCTGCAATGGTACACGTCTAATAGTTACCAATTTGCAGCGTAACATCATAGAGACAAGGAAAATTGAAAATGATGACAGTGAAACTTTCTTCATACCTCGAATTTACCTAATTCCATCAGATACAAATATGGCCTTTAAATTTAAGCGTAAGCAGTTCCCTATCCGTTTAGCATTTTCTATGACTATAAATAAGTCACAAGGACAAACTTTTGACAAAATATGTTTGGACTTATCAAGTCCAGTTTTTAGTCATGGACAATTGTATGTAGGTCTATCTAGAGTCCGTTCTTTCAATTCACTCACTGTGGTATCTCCAACTTCTGAAAAATTCAACTGCGTTTATCAAGAAGTATTATGAATATAGTTGTAATCAACACTACATACAGAGAGTGATATAATCCACACTATTTTAGTACTTCCTGAATTTTTACTCCATTTTATACGTCAAGAAATTTTTACAACAATTTTTTATTTTCCACCAATTTTTTTTCAAACACTTTATTTCATATATTTAAATGTAGATATCTGAATTGTGAGCAATAGTACATACAGAGTGTGATGTAATCCACACTATATTTTAGTACTTGCTAAATTTTTATTCCATTTTATACGTCAAGAAATTTTTCCAACAATTTATTATTTCATATATTTAAGTCTAGAATCTGAATTGTGAGCAATAGTACATACAGAGAGTGGTGTAATCCACACTATATTTTAGTACTTGCTAAATTTTTATTCCATTTTATACGTCAAGAAATTTTTCCAACAATTTATTATTTCATATATTTAAGTCTAGAATCTGAATTGTGAGCAATAGTACATACAGAGAGTGGTGTAATCCACACTATATTTTAGTGCTTGCTAAATTTTTATTCCATTTTATACGTCAAGAAATTTTTCCAACAATTTATTATTTCATATTCTGAATTGTGAGCAATAGTACATACAGAGAGTGATGGAATCCACACTATATTTTAGTACTTCCTGAATTTTTACTCCATTTTATACGTCAAGAAATTTTTACAACAATTTTTTATTTTCCACCAATTTTTTTTCAAACACTTTATTTCATATATTTAAATGTAGATATCTGAATTGTGAGCAATAGTACATACAGAGTGTGATGTAATCCACACTATATTTTAGTACTTGCTAAATTTTTATTCCATTTTATACGTCAAGAAATTTTTCCAACAATTTATTATTTCATATATTTAAGTCTAGAATCTGAATTGTGAGCAATAGTACATACAGAGAGTGGTGTAATCCACACTATATTTTAGTGCTTGCTAAATTTTTATTCCATTTTATACGTCAAGAAATTTTTCCAACAATTTATTATTTCATATTCTGAATTGTGAGCAATAGTACATACAGAGAGTGATGGAATCCACACTATATTTTAGTACTTGCTGAATTTTTATTCCATTTTATACGTCAAGAAATTTTTCCAACAATTTATTATTTCATATATTTAAGTGTAGAATCTGAATTGTGAGCAATAGTACATACAGAGAGTGATGTAATCCACACTATATTTTAGTACTTGATGAATTTTACTCCATTTTATAAGTCAAGATATTTTTCCAACAATTTATTGCTTGATATGATAAAGTGTGACGTCCAGTGGCACAGTGGTGAAAAGCGTCAAGCTGCCACCCCACAGGTCCAGGGTTCGACCCTGCGACTGAGTAAGGTCGACTCATGCCTTTCATCCCTTGAGTGGGTCGATAAAATGAGGACCAAGCATGCTTGGGAATTAACTGTGGGGGTCCCGTGTCGGGTTGACCACCTGACCGAGACATGCTGTATGACACCCCAAGCCCACGGTCTTGAAAGCGGAAATGGGCACCGCAGGCGTTCGTCCACAGTGCTGAAAAGCAGTTCGGACTGATGTGCCATGAGTGGTTAAAAGCATCAAGCTGACACCACACAGGTCCAGGGTTCGACCCTGCGACTGGGTAAGGTCGACTCATGCCTTTCATCCCTTGAGTGGGTCGATAAATGAGGACCAAGCATGCTTGGGAATTAACTGCGGGGGTCCCGTGTCGGGTTGACCACCTGACCGAGACATGCTGTATGGCACCCCAAGCCCACGGTCATGAAGTTCGTCCACAGTGCTGAAAAGCAATTCGGACTGATGTGCCTTGAGTTGGTTATGATAAAGTCTAAATATCTTAATTTTGAAAAATTGTACATACATAGAGGGATGTAATTTTTAAAATCATTGGTGTTGGGTTTATCCGTCTTATATTTTACTTCGTTTTGAAGTAATGGAATTTCACATTTTTTAATCACTATGTTATAGAATCAGCCTTATAGTGAATTTTGCAATGATTAAAATTTTTTTGGCTGAGCTCCCACTACCCCTTAACAACATACTTTTATGATGGCAGGTAATGGTAACATTCCTTTCATATGTTACTTTCAGTTGAGTTGTTTTGCAAAAGAAAATATAAAACTAAAAGCGACCATGCTGGTCGCGCAGCGGTTAGTTTAAAAAATTTTTTGATAAATTATCCCATCAACTTGAAAGAAAATGATCAAATCCGTAATCAATCATTTAACTTGAGGATTGGAAGTTAACTTGCGTTTTACTTTTCGTTCTCGTGCCGGCCGATAGATGGCTGCTCCATTCTACAAAACAAAATTAACTGAAAATGATTCAATTCTGCTTAACGATGGCTAAAAGTATTAAAATAATGCAAATGTCTAGCTAGTCGGGAAGTTAGTTAAAAATTGATTGCAAGATTTGTACTGGACAAACACACACACAAACAAACATACAAGAAAGCGAGTTAATAAAACCATGGTAAAAATCTACAAGACATAAAGCATATTTATAAGCTGTATTTACTGGTGTAGAAGCGATTAGACTATAACTATCTTTAAAGGCACACAGTGTAAACGTTAATTATAATGTGCTTTATTAGGTTGTGATACTTACATAAATCTATCCTGTGTAACGTGATGTTTTAGAAGGAAAAAATGTTTCATTCAAGTATTATTGATTATCACAAGAATCTTGCAAAGAAGCAATAATTTACCAGAGAGAGGTTCTTCTTAAACTAAACATGTTGTAACTATTTGTTAGGAACGGAAAAGAAACAACGCATCAAGAAATATCGATTGGTGCAGCATATGCTGCCAGTAGGTCATACCAAGGTAAAATCAGAACAACGAGAATTAATGAAAGAAAAAAGATGGTAATTTGAAAATGCAACCATTCTGTGACTAACTGAGCTAAATGTGTCCGGATGAGCATAATCTAAAGATGGGATTCCAGACATGAAGAAGAACCCAACGGTGCAGCGTAAGGGGTCAATAGATCATGTTCAGGCAAAACTGGAAAAATGGTAATCTGAAAAGAAAAGACGTTACCTCAAAAATTCTGCTACTCGGAGGTTAACTGACCTAAAGGCATACGAAAGAGCGCATTGTAACAAAAAGTAGTATCCCAGCATCGAAAATACCCCCAAAGACTTAGTATTCGGGATCAGTATATCAGTTACTAATGAAACTGAAGCAATGAAATTTTATAAAAACGAAATGCACACTTAATCGTGCTGAATTATCCATTAGTACAGTATTCATGTATTATAAGAGAAAAACAGTCACTAAAAAATAAAAATCATCCAAAAGAAAGTCAATACGATCTCAAGAAACGAATTTTATCTAAGATTTTTTTTTCACAAGTTGTCTGTATTATCGTCATTTAAATTCAAATCTAAAAATTTCGATACTAGGGGTTCTTTTAAAAACCTCTAAATAAATTCATTTTTTCGGTATGCCTGAAAGCCATTATCCGATGATACGTTTTTCTCTCCGCTTATCCGGCCATTTTTTATCTCGGATAATTGAGAGTTTAGAGTAATCCTAATTTTTTTAACCCACTACTCTGTACTGGAAAAATGCATTTGATAGCATGTCTGGTAGATTCACACTTTTTCAAAAGTATTTGAATAGTTTACTTTTTTACCCCCGCTCAAAACCTTCAATAAAAAATATTAATTCACTTTCTATTATGACAATTTATGGTGATAATAATCAGTTTATACATTTGCTACAATACTATATATCTATTAATTTAGTTAATTTGTTTACTATACATTTACTGTATATTAATCAGAGAAGACTTAACATCTCCAGTAATACAAAATGTGTCACATGAAGGTAAAAATAATCCAATAAGAAAACAAATTATTCACATGATGTTAATATTATCTATTCACTATCAGAGAAAAACCGTAATTAATTTTTAATTTCAATACTTAATTACACTAGATGCCGAGTCTTTGAAGTTTTTCCTTAAATAATTTCTTTTTCTGCAAACAAAATATTTATCTTTCTGTCGACAGATGGCAGCAATGAAATTAAAAAGAAATTCAACTTTTGTTGTGGCTATCGAAACTTAAATAACGAAAAGGACTATGTAATATCATTAATTGTTTACTGTATAATATATTGTAATATTATTAAATATTATTAAAAATATTATAAATGACTATGTAATATTATTATAATTATTCATTGTAATATTATATAATTTTAAGAATTATTACCCTGTGAACCGCAATCCTAATTAACCGAAACCTCTTTCATATGCAGGTAGCACTTCTACACCACGGTATCTTACAAGATTTCGCTCTAACATGATAAGATAAATTGCGGGAAGCCTCGTATAACACTGCAACTGTAATACAGTTTCGCTCTAACACGATAAAAAAATTGCGAAAACCATTGCATAACACTGTACTTCTATAGCACTAGATAACATAATTTTCTTTTAACACATTTTAAAACTAAATTACATTAAAATAATGAACTATAGTGGCTTTACATGAAAATATATATACTAACTAGCTGAAAACCCGTACTTCGCTACGGAGTACATTCAAATTAAATACAACGGTCAATGTATGCAATTCATGCCAAATATATATATATATATATATATTATATGATAAATACGACAATCAATGTATACATTTGATGTAAAAAATATATATATATATATATATATATATATATATATATATTTATAAGAAAGTCGTAAAGGATAATTTTATAGATAGAATAATGTAGAAGAAAATATTCAAATTAAATCTAATATAAAGAATACTAAAGAATATAGTACAGTTAATATAGTAGTTTGTAGAACATTTCTTTTACTGTATTTTAATATTTTTTGGATAATGTCCAATCGTCTGCCGCATTAGCAAGGAAAAAAAATATTTTTGTTTATTTAGTTGTTATGCACGTGATGATAAATTTATTAAAAGTACCAGAAACAGAAATCACGTGATCAGCATTTAATAAATTAAATTCTAAAATTTAATCTTTAAAAATTCCCCAAAAATCAGGAATGGAGGTAAAGATTCGAAAAAAATTTCATTTTAAAGGAATTTTCATGATCTTTCTCGTGATATAATTTTATAACCCTCAAAGTATTATTTTAAATGCAAACTAAAAAAAGTTTAAAAACATTTTAAAAATTTAATTAAAAAAATCTAAGAAGAATTTTTTGAAAAATCTTAGTGCACCCCTACACTATTAGAAGAATCGCCATGCAAAATTTCAGCCCTTTAGGTCCAGCGGTTTGGTCTTTGCGTTGTATGTCAGTCAGTCAGTCAGTCAGTGAATGAATGAGTCAGTTACGGAACTGTTTTATATATATAGATTATAATTTATTCATTTAAAACTCTATAAAATTACAAGAAGGCCTAAACATAGCTGAAAATCTTGAATCACTTTTCCTGAATTCAGACCCTTCCGTTGAAAGAAGCCGAAAATTCAAAAGGGAGCTGCAAAATTATCTATCTCCATACCGCGATATCTACAATGACCTTGTCAGAATCAGGAAATAAAACAAAATTACAGATTTTTTTAAAGAGGATAAAAGTTGCAAAAAACCAAATGAAGGAAAAGGTTATGAAAGTGAAGGTGATATCATTCAATCGAAAAAACGTTCTCGTTCGATTTTATTGAGCAGTGATGATGACGAAATTCATTAAATTAATGTCGCATTAAATGAAAATATTTTTTTCTTCTTTTCGTTTTGTGTTATACATATATTTAATTTTTTAATAAAAATTACGTTGCTTATAAAGAATTTTTAAAAAAATGTTTGTTTTTAATAAGTTTTCAGAACGTAACCCCCCTTTTTTGAACTGTCTTTGGGTTTCATATAACACAGTTTTTCACACAACACGGCCTTTTCTAGGAGCCTATCTACCGTGTTATAAGAGGATTACCTGTATTCTGCTTTTAACTACTTTACTGGTAATGTATTCTCAGAAACATGGAGCAACTGTGTGAAGGTAAATCTGGTGAATACATATTTGTTATGTTGCATGACTAACAAACATTGGGTTTCGATATTATACCATTAACTTTTTCTTACTTAACTATTCCATTTTTTTTTTTTTTTTTTTTTTTTTTTGGGGGGGGGGGGGGTAGTAATATTGCATTTTCTATCTCTCCGGTGAGAAAAAAAAATGATATCATGACGTTTCTCTAAATTTGCTTGCTTATTACAAAATTGTTCGTCTTCATGATACACCAGTAATTTATTCTGACTCGACATTTAAAAAATCCGCATTCTGATATACGAGTCCCGTGCCCTGTCGCTCTAATTCTTATTCCTCGTGAATTATCCCCCTTAAATCCATAAGCACTGTTTTAATAACAAATGATTTTTTAACCCCATTGACAGTTACAGTCAAATAAAAAAAAGTATTTATAATTTATCCTCGAGCGTATTTTTTTCTTGTGGCCGGCGCAGCATTCATAAAAATTAAAATGGTCGCTTCGCATTCGTATATTAAATGGCCCGTTTTCATTTGCAAAGCAGTTCAGATTCGGCGTCCGCGGAACCGGATTTTTAATTAAAAAACCTTCAAGACCAGAACGTTTTGTTAAATGCAACAAAAGTGAATTTTCGAATGTGTTTGTTTTGCTTTTCAGTATGCAAGGTAGTTTTTTTTTTCGTCTTCTGTTTGAATTCCGGAGATTGTTTAAGCTCAAATTACATACTCCAAACAATAGAGTATGTAAAAAATTTAAGTAATTTGTTATGAATCTCATTTTAAGTAAGAAGTATTGGTTTCTAACAAATTATAATCAAGGTTATAATTTGTAGTTTAATTACATATGATCCTAATGAACAAAATGCACTATGAATGTAATTTAACATTTTGAAGGTCACATTAAAGTTATGAATAGGCTTATATCAATTATTTATTTAAGAATTTAATTCTGGGAAATTATTTAATTTAATTTACATATGATTGCAATTTTTTTAATTCACAATATTACTACATTGGCTTGCAAAAATTAAGAACAGTTAGGTTTTCAGTTTCTACTTTGCAATGAATTAACCTAGGTGAGGAAAAATTAGATAATAGATATATAAGTTGGCAGCTACTGGAACAATGAATAAAAATAAAATGGTAAGAAGACCAGGGGCAAACAGTAAAAAAAGTCTTTCAACAGAAATGGTGACTAAGCATTGATACTGGGAAAGTTTAAATAAATAGAGAAGTCGTTTCTTAGAACAACTCAAACAGGCTTTGTATAGTATTTGCATAATGATATGGAAGTTATTGGTGAGTTCTTGGGGTAGAAGAACCCATTTCTCTGTCATAACATTTTTCATTTGCTGGATAGTTGGCGGCTGGTGAGGCCATACCACCAGCAGTCTTTCTAGATCATCTCATATTTGATTATATTCATATCGGGGAACGGACAGGTCATTCTATGAGCTTAATATCATCTTTTTCCAGCATCATCTGCAATGCTATGGAACAAGGTCTTGTCTTTCATAAAGTTTGCGCTTCGGAATAGACGCATATGGGACAGCATTATGCGGTACCGTGCGCCGGTTGCACTACCACAGTCCAGTATCTTCCACTCTGCACGACCTTTCATCATAATGCCTCCCCAGATAACCGTATCGGTAGATTTCATTGTTGTTTTCGTTTTGATTACATGCTCCAGAATCGCTCCTAGCTAGAATTTCTGTTCAGCCTGAAGCAACTCTCGTCAGCATAGAGGACGTTCCACCACTACGCTGGTGTCCTTTACACCAATGTAGACGGTAGCGCCTTTGGCCACGTGATAATGGTACCCGCTGTACATTCTGCCGGACTAGTCTAATCTGACCAGACGACTCCATTTAGGTTGACTTAAACAGTCAACCTAAATGGAGTCGTCTGGCCAGATTGGACTAGCTTCTTAGCCGTCTTTGGCCTCTTTGTATCTATGTTCTATATAAATATGTACATTATTATATGATAATTATAATCACGATATGTATACTAAGGTTCCAATAATGGTACTTCTAAGACCTCCTTTCAAGCAGTTCATCTATCAATCGTCTTTTTTATCAGAATAAAACAAGCATACACACATTCAACATGTATCCTCAGATGTGACTTTCCTGACGCAAGCTATTTTTTTCAGTAGTATATGTTTGAAACTAAACTAGACGTTTCTATGTCTGTTAGGGCATATGCATCATAAACACCTGTATTGAATAGATTATACATTCTCACAACTAAAATTAATTACCGCAGTAAAATCTTCATGCTGTAAAGTCAATAATAATGAAGGAAAAATATATATAATGAAAATTCAAACAACTTTCTATGCGAAACTTACGCAATATAATAATTCATATCAATATCGAATATTTTAATATTTATATTCCACTCCAAAACACGCAGTTCAATTTAAAATGCTCTTCCACTCGAAACCTTCTGAGTATATTCATATTGCTGTCCTGAGATAAGTGAAAGAATGCGTTTCTTTTTATCATTAATGCATCAAAATAAATTTCTCAGAACAAAACCTTAGTAAACGAGTCATCTTCACTTGCAAAACAATACCGGTTTCTACTCAAAGTACTCCAAACACCTTTGATTAAAATTTTACTGTCCTTGGAGCGTTTGATTAAACGTTTCAAATAAACAGGGAGTGTACCGCTTCCAGCGTTACGCATCAAAGTGCCAGGGAAACTTTTTCTAGTACTGTTTAAATCCCCGAAGTTGTTTATATTCCATTCTTCAGCCATCCGAGTTCTAGAAATTTAAAATAATTCTCTCGTTGTTAAGAGACTATTTCTGAACTGAAAAATATGTATTTTTCTTGATCGTAATCACGATGCCAAAGGCAAAGTTATGTACGTTACAAAGGTTTGTGTTTGACCTAAGTAGTCAAAAGTTCAACGGTCTGTGGTTAAAATATATAATCCAACAATAATCTTAAGAAATGTAACTTATTAATACATTTTGAATGCAGTAATTTTGTTTAATTTTAATACTCATTTCGTTCTCAGTGCCGTAACTAGCCATTCCTGTGCCCTAGGCAAGGATTTGCATTTGGGCCCCTTAATTAATTAGGTTTGGGAAAATAATAAAACAAATACTGCATTTTGGGACCTCCCCCCTCTTCCGAGTGGGCCTTTGGCGGGTGCCCCTGCCTTGTTACGGCACTGCTCGTTCTTATGACAGAGTTGTCTTTGGGAAAAGTCTTTTTTTATAATAATCCTACCTGTTGCTCAATAGTTCTTTCTTTCTCTGTAAATGCATCTCAATGTTCCTGTTTCAATCAATAACAGGAAATAAAAATTACGAACATAAATCCAAAAAATAATTCTGTTTGCCATGAATAATATGCAATAAATCTCAAAATATTAAACTGCACCACTAAATAAAAACAATTTTTTTTAATTCCTAAATCAAGATGCATATTTCAAGCTATCGTTAAACAAATTTTAGCATGTTGATACATTCCAAGCAAAATTTTACCTGTATTACCTACTATATATGCAAAAAATTTGAAATATTGACCACCTGTAGCTCAAAATTTTAAAATTTTCCATTCTATCTTTATAAATAAGTCTCAATATTGCTGTTTCAACCAAGGATAGTAAACGAAATAGTACCAAAATAAATCCAGAAGATTGCTTTTAACGTGCATAGAACAAAAATAAAGTTGCACCACTATCCAGAAATAGCTTTTTTTATACAGATATCTAAACGCGGAATCACTAAGCCCATATTTCCATGTTCGTAAATATCAAGTAACATTTTCGGCAATAGTTGCAAAAACAAAATTTAAAATAATTATTAATATGTAAGGAATAATTTTGGTAACACATTATGTTTATAAATATATTTAAACTAAACAAATATCAAGCAAGCATACTAGTTTACAACAACATAAACAAAAATAATTAATGATTACTATTAAATGCTCTTTCTTTCATAGAATGTATTTTTCATACTCGTTCTTAAGTGAAACTTTTTAAAATTTCATAATTCTGTTTACCGCAATAATAATTCGGGTATCATAATTCTGGTTACCTGACATCTAAATTCTGTTCAGTATTATTGGAAAACTTTTTTTCTAGATGGTGCGTAAATAAATGTATGCTTAAAAATATAAACATGATTAATGCAGAACCAATAAAGAGTTTTTTGGGAGCATTTAAAATTTTCCCAAAATTTAATACCCATTTTGAAACTGGTTGTAAACTTTTTGAAAATATTTATGGGAATATTTGTTTGCGAAAAAACGAATCAAAAATTTTCTGTGGTATTGCACAAATAATTTTGGCAATTTCTAACTTTTAAAAATTAAGAATGCAAAGATGAGAAGAAACTGCAAAAAATGCTGCTCTAAAAATATAAGCATGTTATGTAAATCACACAGCATAAAAGGATTTTTTAAGTGAGAAAAAAACATGTTATATCATACATACTCCTTTATGATACAACGTTTAAAATTTTGTTTGAGCTATGGTGTCCGGTATAAAGGACTTAAATCAAAAAAGGGATTTAAACAAATCAAGTTATTGGCTTTTATACCAATCGCAGACCAATAATTTCGACTTGAGTCTTTTGTACAACCAAATGTACTTTTGTATACAAAATTGATAAACTTAAGTCTTTTATACAGGTCAAAATATTTTCGTTTTTTTATTAATACTAACAAATATCTAAAAATCTCTATTTTTTATTTAAGCCCTTTATACTGGGCACCATAGATATATCAATAAAATTAGAGTTGGATTGATATGGTTGAGAGCTCAACGGCCTTTTTTTGCTACAAAAGTGATGTTTATTCCGTGACCTACAGTTTAAAGACGAGTCTGAAAGGACAGAAGAGGAAATTTTATACCCCTTTGTAAGAATAGCCATTCAGGAGGTGATATATATATATATATATATATATATATATATATATATATATATATATATATATCTATATATATGTAACGATGATTTTATCGTTACAGTTTTTTCCGTAATTAATTTTAATCTTTTAATTACTTAACTTCGGTAATGTCTTGCCTAAGTTGTATTCCTTTAACTTGTATTTTCTTAATTTTTATCTGGTCCCTGATGGACATTTGGTTTTCTGTTCCCACGCTTGGTGTGACCGTTAAGGCAGCCCCTTTTTCTGTATAATTGGTTTTCTCCGTTTGCGTGTTTTTGTACATGTGTGGTCCGTACACATCTGTTGTCCTATGGCTGTTGGGGAACACTGCACTTATCTGAATTCTTTAAGTAGAATCAGTGTGGTGCAGTATTTTACGACAGCAATTTAACTTAATTGCACGGCGTCTTCTTTTGAATGCCCCAGTTTTCCAATTACGGTCTACCGTTTTCGGCATAACAGGAAATGTGCTATACTTCTAAAAAGCAGTTGTATTGTATATTCAATTCCCGTGTTCAGCAGGGAGTTTCCTCTACAAAAAGGACCCGGACGTATGCTTTTAAAAAAGCCCCCTCCTTTTAATTGCGTCTTACTGGTTTTCTGGGAACTACAAATTCCTGGAAATGTTGTGCCTCTGTTCTCCTCGCTTGGCGCGCAGGCGAAACGTTGACCATTCACTTTTGGTGACGTCGGTTCACGTTCGACCAATCACGCCGAGGCGCGAATTTCATGCCTCAGGGCTAAGCCATTCACGGTCCTCCATTTTGGCGGCGCGTTCGGTGTTCTCCTCTTGGCGAGGCTTCGGGTTCTTGTTATTGGCCATTAAGCGCTCGCGTAGTTTTTTTACTATTATTTTTCCTCCGCGCTGAGGTAAGCTTCCGTACGCCGGGCACGTAAGTCTGTAGAATTATTATTTGGCGCTTTTCTCGCTATGGCAACCTATGCTCTAATTTTTTGCTCTGTCCAGATTTGAAAGAAAAAATTCAGACTTGAGATTATTTTTTAAAACTGTTGGTTGCTTTATTGAGCTCTCCCCAGGACGAGCCATTTTGGCTCTTTTCCTGCGGGGAGATGCTATAGTTTTTATTAGAGTCTTGGCTATTTTTGTACCGTTACATGTTATTAATCATCTTCAGTGTTTAGACCAATGAGGTCACATTCGTATTTGCTATAGCTCAATATTTCTGAGCTCCTTTGATTGCCTGTAGATATATTTTCTTGTTACCCAAGACGAGCTATGTGAAATGCTTTTTTTAACGAGCGCTTGTAAAAACGTTAATCAGGAGACGCTTCTTATAATAAAGAAAATTGTGTTCAACTAGAAGTCTCGTGGACTCGTTTCATTTAAGTACCTCTCAGCCTGATGATTGTTCCTGACCTGGGTTCCTGAATCAACCACTATTTTTGATGAATATGTTCGCCGGCCTACAGAGACTAGAGGAGATGTCTACCAGCGATTAACATCCGCACTGCTGGGAGCGGACTATGGATCAGTCGGGCACAACCAGTCGCCGTGAAGGTGGTCTCTACAACTCCGTAGTGGCCCTCATAAATATCTTGGCATTGCAGACTATCCGCGTAATTTTTTAGGTTCCAGTGTAAATCATCTTTTATAGAGACTTATCCACGTGAACTTTTCAGACAATGGCCTTGTTTCACCGTTAAAGGTTATGGTGACCTGATTCTAGAATATAGAACTCTTCATTAGAGAAATAGAACTCTCCAATGGTGAATTCTTCACCACATTATATATATATATATATATATATATATATATATATATATATATATATATATATATATATATATGCCCCTAAAAGATTAAAAAAGGACACTAGCAATGAGAGTCGAATCCACAGGCTAAACATCAAAACCATGACCAGGCTACACGAAACACAGGAAGATTAGACGCCGTGAATAATCGTAAAAGAGGAAGGTTACAACTTAAAGGTAGTATCCTTGTTGTTACTAATGCCCTCCGGATGGAAGTTCCCGAGCAGGTCAATATAGGGTCCATTTGGGCTGAAGTCTGTGGCTCCGGTTTATATATCACCACAAGAGTCAGAGTCTGTCTTAACAAGTTGCCACCTCAATTTTGACCGAGCACCACCAGGGGCGAAATGCGGGGTTTGCTCGGTCAGTACCCTCTCCCAATCAATCTGGTGTCATAGAGGGACTTTCTGGTATACGGATTTAACGTGCCCATATCCTGCCTAGACACGGAGCTATTTAATGGCGCACGTCGGGATTCGATCCGAGCACATTCAGCACTGAAAGCCAGCGCGCTACCACTAGGCTACCTCGAGCCAGGTATTTAGTATTAAATAATAGAAAAATTTCATACTCAATGGGGGAAAACAAAGCTGAAAGGAATTGTCATAAACACTCTGATGAGCAAACTTTGTACAGTGCAGACGCAAGTTGATGTAACAGTGTTGACAGAAAAGTTACCTCTTTTATAAAATCAAAATCTTCGGCTTGTGATATAATACAACTTCTGAAATATTCTTTGAAAGTAATCGCTAGGAGGAGACACATAAATTAACTGTACATAACAAGGAGAATTTCTAGGAGGATTTCAAGAGATATTTATCGGAATTTTCATTTCTTATAAAATGCCCCTTCATCAACAGTTGATGGGACATCCATCAGTACTGAACTTTGGGATGTCCGATAGTTCGAGTCATGATTTCTAAAAAAATCACAAATTGTAAAGCATCACTAATGGTAGCTTGCTTTGTTGTACTGGTGTGTATTTTATATATTTCCAGGTTTTACCATTCATGTCATGTGAATAGCACAATTTCAGCCATGAAAACTCCACAGAAGCTCTTTACAGTAATGCATTCTCATTACTAGGTATACTATTTGAATTTTTCTTTGTTTATAAGCTCGAGAACTCTTATTTAAGTTTTGATTGGTTTGGTTTGGAGCGTTAAGGTCAAGTTTTTGCCACACGAGGGCTAATTAGACCGGTACCTACTGCTTAAAGCCGATTCCGGACGGCTACTAACGTCTATGCTAAGAATGGGTATCGAACCCACAGACTCTGGTACCGAATGCAAACTCTATAGTGAACAGTAGTTCTACGTTCATTAATGAGAACAATTTATTTTGTTAAACTTTGCAATCGAGCTGAAAAAAAACACATTCATTATACTTTATTCCAATAAATTACATTTATTTGAATAAAATATTCCATGATGCACTTAAATAAGTTTTTAGTAAAAATAGTTTCAAAGCATATATTTTTAAAGAAATTCGAAGTATTTCTAAGGGCGTTTCTTTCATTTTAAGTTCGTATATTGATAAATCCGTGTTTTCCCTGCATTGTTTTATAATTTTTTAACTCTTATTCGGAATAACTGAAACTCTTTGCAAATCCGTATCCTTATATTGTCTAAAGTTTACCAAGCAAAAAAAAGTATCACAAAGCACTATTATATTTCAGCGAACTTGGAATTACTTTAAATTTTATTTTCCTTTCAAAATATTTTCTTTTTTTTTTAGATGTGCATCTTTCTCTACAGTATAGTTTGTACTAGTTAGTTTTTAGATAGCTTCAATTTATTTGTTTTTTAGTATTCGGAAATATATTCCTAAAAAGGCTTATAAAATATATGTAAGCTCAATGTAAATATTCTAAACACTTTCATAAATGCACAATTTGGATCGATTTAGAGTGCTGCAAATTCAAAATTCATATGTATTTGAAAAACTTTTATTCATGCATGAATAAATACCTTATATACAATAAATGTATTTTTCGGTAAACTTTTTTATACACGAAATATTTTTATATACGAGGATATCTCATTTATTGAATAATGTATTAGAAAAGGTCAGGTTTGTGTTCTAGGTTTTGCATAATAAGAACTTCAAAACTCACATCTAAGAGCACGTTAATTAAGATGTTTCCCCCAGAATATTGTATTTAATTTAGCGTGATTCAGTTTCATACAAAATAAGAAAATAATAAAAAAACTTATTCACTGATAATAAACATTTATTTAAAAGGATGCATTTTGAAACACACATAGTCAGACTTAATTAAATATATCATCAAAACAGATGAATGAGATGCATCTTTTATTCATGGTTTGTCTAATCTGGTATACTCTGTAGAGGTTCTTTTAAATATAATAAAAGTAATTTTTACTTAATTAAACTGAAATTTTTTAAACACACCAGTAATAATAGGCCTAATAAATAAGTCTCAATCAAAACAATATTAATGAAACAAAGCAATTCGCTTTTAATTAATAATAACTTCACATAGCATCACGTATTAATACAAGCGTTTTAAAAATCGAGTGTTTTCATGTTAATAATGGAGAATTAATTTACCGTTTCAATTTTTGAGATCAACTATTCTCGAATGCAATCGCAACGGACATCGGAGTCTGTTTCTTCTTCCGCTATTCTTTCTCAGCTTCGAAACACTTTTCAACGGAACAATGACTCTCTTTGTAGGTATTCGTAACACATAGCTGGAAGCGATAAACGAAAGAGTACATAAAGTAAATTAGTTCAGTTGATGATTTCTTTTAATAAATTTATAATGATGTTTTTTTTCAACAATTAGTTGGGAAAGCTTATGAGCAAAATTACTGCATTTATTCTCTTGCTTTTATTTGTTTTACAAGTACTGTCTTTCAACAAAATATTTCCAAACAATTTTTTAGTTTAAAAATATATAAACTTTAGTATTCATTTTTTTTTAGTTTACGAATCAGAAATTATTAAGTAAACTTTTATCAATAAACTCCATAAAGTATGTGTGTGTGTGTGTGTGTGTGTGTGTTGTGTTGTTTGTTTGTTTGAGCTGAAAAAACGTAACTACATATTATGAGGAATTTAATCAAAATTATGTCACTTAATTACTTTCCTTATAACCTCTATTATTTATAATTTTCATAAATACTCTCTCTATATATAAGTGTGCACTCTTTCGATTTTCACATACATTGCATTAGAATTTTTAAAGAGGAAAATCTATTTTTATATAAATTTAAGTCTATAACCTCTAAATTCTTACCTTACTTGACTTTAAAAGTTTTTTCCTCGCATTCATTCACAGAATTTAGTAGTATTGTGATCTAAACTTACAATAACATATAAAAATTAAGGAATGCATAAGAGTTTATAATATTAACTACATTAGCTAGACTAATTATGCATGTTCACCTTAAAAAGCTTGATTTCAAATTCCTCAAAAAGTTTATTGATTAAATAATATGACGCTTCAAATTTATATTGTACTTTCTTTCTGCATTAGTTTTGGTTGGTTTATAAAACTCTTACACGGGCTAGATTTATAAATGTTTTTAAGCCCATCCAACCAATTAGTTTAGAAGAGTTTTTTTAAACTATGTTTCTCTTGAAGTAAATGCAAACGAATGCACAATCTCTTTTTGTAAAAGCATTCAAACTGAAAATAACTGACCGTAATATAACTCGTACAGATCGTATAGATTTATTTTCATTCTGAAATCAACTGGAAAGAAAACAGTATTTTAGTTTTAAATTAGAAAGGTAAATCATTCATTACAAAAATGAAAGAACTAGAAATTTATATTTTTTTAAAATTTCAACTTTGTAGTTGTTCAGATTCGTGTTGTATTTATTTTTGCTTTGATTTAGGTCAAAGATTCCTCTGACAATTATATGTGATTAGAACTTAAATTCTTACATATAATTTATAAAAGAACCAAGGAAGAACGAAAAAAAATTGTACATGACAACTTTTAAATCTGTAGTATAGTTTTATGCTGTACAAATAGACTTAGAAGAAAAGTTCCTCATCGGTCTATAGAAAACAAGAAATGCGATATGTCTGTGGACGAATCACAAATGGAAAGATCTTTAATCTCTAAAAGTTAACACAAAATTCCTTTATTTAGTATCCTTCAGTATCTCTTCAATACAAAACTGGAAGTAGGCAATTATCGGAAACGCTTTCTAGTAATGTGTTTTAACGAAAAAATTCAGAGGATAAACGTTTTTTTAAATAGTAGGTTCACTTGAAAATGCAAGAGAAGGTACACGTATTAGCACAAACAAAAAAACCTACTTTTTTATTAAACAAAAAATAACATTTTATCCAAAAAAAGCTTGCTTTAATAAGCATTGAATGTGAGGCAAAAACAAGATTTATATTTCTTCTCCACAGCACGCAATATTTCTTGTTTCACATAAGATACCCAGGACACTGCCATGATGAAAACAAAAATCTGATTATTTCAATAGTTAAAGTCTCGCCGAGAGAAGTAATTCTAGCTACATCGACACTTAAAAGCACAACATAATTAATTTTAAAAAAACCTATTTAAAAATTTTCTACACAAGATGCAAATGAATTCGAAAGTTAAATATTTCAGTTACAACCGCGCGAAAGAATTGGGATTCTGTTTGACCTTCCGAGTTCCACTGGGTCTAAATTGCATTTTTTAGTACCCTTTGCAAAGGTTCGTTTAAAGTAATCTGTTACCACCTTAGCAAATATTTCCACAGAAACATTTTTGAACCGTTGTTAGCAAAGAGCGGAGGCGAGTGTGAATCAAAAAATGAATGGTTTGTTTCTTTTCTGAAAACAGGCTTTAAACTGTTTCTCATAACAATTCTAAAATAAATGTGCTCTTAAGTGTTCTCTTTATTTCAGTCTCACTCAGCTGGTGAGAATTGCGGGAACAGAACCTGCTCATGTATCATTTCTTGAGTTTTAAGGGTACAAGAAATGCTCAACCTCAATGTTTTTATTCTAAATTTTTTAAATCTATATGCAGAATTAGAATAATTAATATTTTTGGTTTTACAACATTGACGATCCTTAGAATTCCAAATAGGAAATTTTGGCAGATTAATGCCTTTTTTTTTTTCAAAAAAAAAATTTCAAAAGTGCTATTGTCATTCAAAATTTCTCGTGCACATTCCATATAAAGCCTTAAATTTTTAAATATATTTAACATGTAAACTTATATTTAACAAGACATAATTTATATCAAAATTATGCCTTGTTTTTTTTTTGTTTTTTTATATGAATCTAAAGGTTCGGAAGCAACCTTTTTTATTCTGCCCGTTATAATTTTATGGTTTTACATGTTTTTACTTATTTCGTGGTCTATAATTTAAAAATATTTGATGTGTAAAAAAAATATTCATAGTTTTATGACAAACACATAAATTAACAATATTGAGAAACTTGGAAAAAATCAGGAAGTAAAAGGGAATGCTCAGTGAGAATTTTAAACAATTCTAGCTTTTTTGGAGATTTTTTTGAAAAAACAAATCATATTCTTCCAGTAAATAATTATTAGTGAATTTAATGCAGAAAAAAGAACATTAATTATACTCATGTATTAAATTTAAAATAAGTAAATATTGGCTCTAAGTAAAATATTGCAAATTTAGAAAAAACGGGGTGTAAAGGTCCCCTTAAAGCATTTTTGTCGTTTTTTATTTCACTTGCATTCAATGTATCCCAGTTAAATGACCAAAACATGGCTAGTGCTGCCATCTTTATCAGTCTAAAGCAAACAATCATTATAGAACCTTTAATTGAAACTTTTATCAAGATTTTTTAGGTTATAAAAAAAATCGAGAGGAAAAAATGTGCCCGTGCAAACCGGTGGAGGTTGACCGGTCTGACAGGGTTGAGAAATAAACTCTAAGTTTGTCATGACGTGCAGTATCAGCGTATTGGTTTGTATTACGACAATATGTTGCAGAGCACTGTCCAATCTCTTCTGATTACGAAGCAAAACCTTCCAGATACGTTTAAATGATGGTGGTTAAGTGTGAATAATCGGAATTGCTAAATTTAAAGTCATATGAGAGTGTAATCAAGTTCAGATTTAACTTGCAAGTTTTCAACGAAATAAAGATTTTTTACCGCAGTATAGTTAGGCATTAATCCAGTGTGTACTTTTTGTGATATGGAAGAGTATAACTAGATGCTCTTAAAGTTTATTAGTACATAGCTAACGGTGTGATTATAGTTGCAAATAATTTTAGCCGTAACCGTACTCGTACCACACTTTGTTTCACAACAGAACAACGCATTCACTATTGGGTCTTGTTAAAATAATGCTTTCAAGTGCTCCCCAAACTTGCATTCTTTTAATCGAAACTTTATCAAATTATGGACCTTAATAGAACTACTAGGAAAGGTACTGTGTATAACATCAGGGTGTCACACTTTAATTTACAAAAAACCAAAGTATCAAAGTATCAAAATTCAATATTCTGGTACTATCGTATAAGAGTATCGAATTTTAAATCATATTATATTATACGGTTATTAAATTTTAATATTTTCAATATTATCGTATTAGGGAATCAAATTTTAATTTTCTAATGCTATCGTATCATAGTATTAAATTTTTATATTCTGATACTGTAGTGTCAGAGTATCAAATTCTTATACACTGATACAACATAGCAAGAATTTACATGGAATTATGTCTTTTGCCCAAACAATGAACAGCTTGTTTAGCAAAGTAGAGGCTGCCCGTATTACTGTAGAGCTAATGATATTCATAGGTAGGAGTATAGTAAAATATAGTAATATATGTCAATTAAAAATAATAAGGGTATGACAATATAATGGCAGGGAGATTATGACCGTTAAGGGCATTTTTTGCTACATGAGAGATCGGGACCTACTGATTAAAGCCGTTTCCGATAGACTACAGAAAATGCATGCCAATAGTTGGACTCTAATCCACAGACTCTGATACCGACAGTTAGCGATCTAGCCATTAAGCCATCGTCCTAACGGCCTGGAGCAAATAAAAAGGAAAACAGATTTTGTCCTGTGGCATAATCTGGTACAATTCATTAATATATGGTGATAAAAATAAATTTGAAAGGATATTAAGGCCTCTTAAAAACATGTTTTCGAAAATAGCACGCCAATTCATGTCATTTTTCAGAGATTCAACATGAAAGAGCCCCCAGATAATGGCTGTGCGCAAAAAATTGCATTTAAGTATATTGTCCATATATTCAATTAAAGATTATAAAATCAGTACACACTTAAAACCCTATTATTTCCTATTTAGTAACAATTTGAATAATTCAGTATATGTATTTTGAACAATAACGAGAAAGCATTTCTTCGGAACAAAGCATGTTGTTGCAGTTAATATCATTTTACATTCAAACTATTTACATTCAATAGAATCTAACAAAAAGACAGACATTATTTAAGTGACATCTCTATTGAAAAGTATCCACACTTCTTTAATCCAAATAATACAATTTTAATTAAATAACAAAACTTGCATCTTCAAAATCATTGTTTAACTCAGGTAAATAATGGAAAAAAATTTTTGCTAGCAACTCAGTTGGTACAATAGATCGCTGAATTTTCGAAATTCTCTCTTAATGCGATCGATTGTGTTTAGATTAAAGTAATTTATTCCATGTATGTAAACACTCTTTACACAGGAAAGTGTTTGTTTGCTTGTTTTCAACTTACAATGCTAATTTGATAAGGCTAATATTTGTTTAGTCTTAACTTTTTGAGATTTAATTCTGGGATATTGCCCCAACAAAGTGCTTTTACTGTCCTGTCAATTGCAGAACTATATCAATATTAAAATCCTGTATGAATAAACTCCGTCAGTGAGGCACAATTCAGCTCAACTCATCAAATGCTCAGAGATGTTTATGAGGTGTACAGCCACTATCAATGAGACAATGTGAACTTTTGTTTCAACATTAGAACATTTCCCCGGTAAAGTATTTTTACCGTGTTAGTCATTTATAGAGCTATTCCCATTTGAACTATTCCTTGTGAATTAAATTATATAGTGAAGTATAATTTATTTGCTGCAATAACAGGTTTATGATGTCTGCTGCTATTATCTGCGAATGATTGCAAATATACAGTCCAATCCGGGGATATTCCATGATAATGCTAATTTACCGTCTTATTATTATAAAGTCATTCCCGTTTGAAACACTCTGTGTTACATAACTTAACAATGATGCAAGATTAATCTCGTGTACTGCCCGGATAAGTTTACAAGGTGTGCCGCAATTATTCCTGATTGTGTGGCAGTTGGTAACCGACAATAAGGAAAAGGAAATTCTCTAACTTAATTTTAAGGGTAGTAATTTTGCTTTCCTCAATATTTGTGAAACATTTGGTCTCAATTTGCGTATTTAATTTCTGTGTTTCCACATGTTAAGTTTTCTAAAATGTTGCATTTGAACATTTAGAGTGACACTGTCCATAGAGGATTCCAGTTCCAACCATTTTGTAAACTTATACAAACTTATTAAGATTGTGATATATATATATATATATATATATATATATATATATATATGTACATATATATACGCGTGTGTGTGTGTGTGTTTGTTTGAATCGAGCAAGTCAAGCGTCTCACCGCTAGAGGGCGCACCTGCGAACGTGACGCGAACAGACGATTGGCAGCACAGGGAAAGACCAGGGAGTTACGGAGACACGGCAGCTCGAATAGCACTCTGGCGTAGGAGAGGCGGAGTTCAACTGGTGCCCTCAGTCGAAGACGGGCACTTCGATTTGTGGGCTCGTGGTAGAGACCTAGGTGGAATGAAAGACAACGTGCACGTGCATGGGCGGTCATGGTCCAGTGGTTTGACAGCAACGACGTGAAGGTGTCTGGCGTGACACAGACTATCCAGCTTCTCTACAATTTTTGACCTGTAAATAGACCGCATTCTACCACTGTTTTGAATAAAGAATTATTATAGTTTTTTCAAGTGAACGTGTGATTTCCAACCCAATCACTCCCACATCCTGGGGGCTTGGCCGGGATCACACCAGTCAGAGGTCATGTCGACAATTTTGGCGCCAACGGAGGAACGCAACGGTACGAACCAAAAGGAAGCAATGTGTCCGAACGGAAGCGATGTCCAAACGGAAGCAATGTGAATAAGGGCATATTTAAATAGAATCCGTCAGTTTAAAAGATTTCGTTGGTGCTGATTGGTTAAATGGGACGATGAATGGTATGATTGGTTAAAATTTTTTACGCTCACGCTGACGGATTCTATGTGAACAGTCTCTAAGGCTCAATGCGCTAATTGATATAATATAAAACATTCTGATGCTAATCAATGAAATATTAAACATTCAGTAACTATAATATTTAAAAAAAATTTTTATTCAGTTTTTGTTAAAATTTTACTATGTTCAAAATCAGTTACATGTAGATTCAAATATTTATATTTTGTTCAAAATTATTTAAAAATTGTTGTGTTATCTAAAGAGTAAGAAGATTACACATCGATTACACATAATGCCATGTAAATTAATTAAACTCTCAAAGAGTTATTTCTCGTGTCTGTAAAGAAATTAAAATTACAGATGAAAGCAGTATACTAGGAAGTTTATTTCATTTTTAGTACTGAAAAGTATTACTACAAAGGAAAAAATGTATATTTTGTGATGATACAGGATAAATAGTCAGTGAAACTTATTACTTTAAACTCGGCGTTCGCAAAATTATTGTAACATTCAGCACAAGCATAAAATAAATTTTTAATTAAAAAGTCTTTAATTTTAGAAGATTTGGTTAAATGAAGAGCAAACAAGCAGAACGTTAAAAGCTTGATTTACTTTGCGCTTTAGTAGAGGAAAGTTCTTCTATGATATTATTTGAATTCCTAAGAGTAACTGAGTTTAAATTGCATTCTTCGAGCATTCAGAGTCACTTTAAATTAAAACAGTTTGTCCCCTGTTTGGAAAACCTCTTTAAGAAAAAATATTCTTTCAACTATTTATATGAAAACTCAAGAGATGTTTGTGTTGAGTGTACATTCCTACTCTTCTTTAAATCGTTCCTAAAATGTTGTCATTTCCTTTAGTATTTTGTAATTGTTAACAACTTACTGACTGTCCAGAAAGTTTTTTCTGCGTGGTTTCATATGTTTTATTGGCTTTGAATTACGGTCGAAATTCCTTACAGTGATTCTATCATTATCTAGGAATACATACCCTCATTTTTGTATATTCTTAACTATAAAACTATCAAACCGTCAAAATAAGAAACTATAATGTCTGTAACTCGCAGGGTCAAACGCTTTTCATAAATAGGCATGTATATTATAGAAAACAAACATGGACTAATGTAATCAAACAATGTAAGGACCAACTTGCACGGTCTACTATGTGGTCGTTATAGACTCAACATGGATCTGAATCAGGGGGTGGGTAATTGTTCTGCCAGGGGGGTGCACGTAGAAGCGGAGGCCGAGCCTTTTTAAATTATTGCATTTATTAGTTAACTTTACATTTCAAGAAATATAAATTTTATCATAAAATGAATAAATATAAATTAAATTAAATATTGGCAGGTTTTTTGGCTGTTTTTTGCTGGCCACAAAAAAAAATTGTAGCGGACCGCGGGCCTCAATTTGCCCACCCCTTCTGTAAAGTAAAAAATAAGCAAATAAGAGCAAAAAATTTCCAAAAGGGAAGTTTGTCAAAAATTTTACTATTGTAAATTATTCTTTTATTGTCTCATATTTCGTGGACTAATCTTTATTAGTAACTGGAGGAGAACATCGAAGATTTAGAGGAATTTTAGAAAAATTTTATGCTCCAGCGTATTTCTAATAATGCCTTGCTGAGCATATCATGATAAGGATGAGACCGAAGAACCTGGGTTTTGAGCATGCTAAAGATACATCTCTTTTTATAACTGTCACTCCTGAAACTGGGGTTAGTTCCACACAGTCAATTTTTCATGGTTTATGAATCATTTTATCTAATTTCGTTACTGTGCGAGGTAATGTCAAAAGTTTTTCAATCACTTAGTGCTGAAAATTATATATATAATAGCCGTTGTCTCTGTATAACACTTCCGGGCTGTATTCATCTTTCAATTGAAGCTCTCAGTAAACAAACAGCCGGTTAGGCTTAATTTCAATTTCAGATGTGGATCATAATTTTTTTCTTATCTAAAAACTAAATATTTTCCATCAAATCACGTTTGTTCAGCCTATTTTTCTATAAAACATTCAGAACTAAAAATATTGGATGCTTTTAGCTGTATATTTAATAGTTTTTAAAAATCTGTTTACTTTTGCGATGAATTCTGAAAGTAAACAAACTTGAATGTGAATGAATCAAGTAGCTCAAGTATTCATATCGCGTAGTGATCTGTAAGAAACTGGATGGCAGTCTACTACTCCAATCGCATGAAAAACTAAATAAATAAAAATAATGAAAGGGTTTGCTTTTACAAGGTGTGGATTAAATGCAATATTGTTAGATTCGGGATTTTTTAACTTTCATATACTTTTTCCATTATGACGTCATTATTAGTATTATGACGTCAAAATGACGGGTTGGATGGCAGTCTACTACTCCAATCGCATGAAAAACTAAATAAATAAAAAATAATGAAAGGGTTTGCTTTTACAAGGTGTGGATTAAATGCAATATTGTTAGATAATTCGGGATATTTTTTTAACTTTCATATATTTTTTCCATTTTGACGTCATTAGTATTATGACGTCAAAATGACGGGTTACCTTCTAGTAGTTATATAATCGGGAGTGATTATTCCGTTCTAAGTATTTGCATGAGGCGAAAAAATTGTTTTTAAACTGCAGTTTTGGTTGATTCCACATCTTTAGGAATAATATATACATTTTACGGACTATGATGTCAGAGAGAGTGGGAGAGGGTACGATCCAACTCAGATGCCGCCCCTGGGGGTGCTCTGTCAAAATTGAGGTGGCACCTGACTAAATCGGACTCCGTCCTTGTGGCGTCATTATAAACCAGAGCCGCACCCCTCGGCCTTGTAGCCTATATGGACCTGGTCTGGAATACTTCTGGCCAGGAGGCATTACAAACAACAACAACAACGTTTTACGGAATACTTCTTAAGAATATTATAATTAGGGAAAATATTAATGTTCCATTTGGTGTTTATAATGCTAGGTGTCCCGGGAGAGACTTTCGCATGCTATGTTATTTTTTTCTTCGACTTTCACATCCTTTATTTTGGTATAAGACCTTCATTTTGATTACCATTTAATTAAGAAACAGATTAGCTTTCCCTTGATAGCTTAGCAGAATTTCGTCATATGCAATTCAATTGTGTACATATAATTGAATAAATAAAATTTAACTCTAAAAAGGCATTCCAAAGGAAAATATCACTCAGAAAATGCTCTTCAGGGGGAAAGAAAATAGATTTTAGTCCCAACAAATCGTTTTTACATGCAAAAAGAATAATGTAGACAGACGCGGAGTTACCAAGAGAGAAACTTAGTAATAAATTCGCAGAATGAATAAAAGTAGACGATTTTAAAATTTGAAAGTTTGAGTGATCGCGCGCACGCCATCTAGCTGAAGAAAAAGAATTTAAATGTTTATACTTCGATTGTCAAACAATGTGTAATTCTAAATTAACAATTCGTCAGAAGTGGAGATCTTAATCTTTAAAATGGTACCTTATTTATCGATTTTGGTTAAGCGTTAAAGGAGAAAAAGGGATTGTCAGAAAAAATCAACCTCTAGAAATAATATATATAGATTATTCCGCTTATAATAAAATATTTTTCTATCCGCTCATAGATGGCATAATTCTAATTATAATTACAGAACTATAATGAATAACAAATCTATCGTCTACATTATATATTCAGAAGATTATCTTTCTATCTTAGGCATACTTAATCTTATTTTACCTTTTAAGGATGATCGGTAGATGGTATCCTATCATCGGCCGAAACTTTAGCAACCTTCAACATTTTCAAGTAGTACCCAATAGGAAGTACAAATTTGAAACTACCTACAACTCATTAACTCTTCAGCAGTGGGTGACGATATCTCGGTGTACTTTTTCTGCTCATTCCTGCGGACCACACTATTATCGGATCGCGTTGAATTTTTATAGTGCTTTGTACGATTAATGAATTTTCATAAAATTTATGAGGAGACTAACTGATGAACAACAAATGAGGGAATGCACGGTAGGTTCTAAAATATTGCCACTCAAATAAATAATAGGATGACTAAAGAATTTTTATATTAAGCTTATGAAAGGAATTACTAATGCACAAGTAACGAGAGGATACACTGTAGGTTCCGAAATTTCGCCACTGAACTGAAATATTCAACGAGTAAAGAGTTTTTATACTCAACTTGTGAGCAATAACTAGTAGTAAAAGACTAACGACGTGATACTCTGTAAGTTCCAAATATTGCTATTTAAATAAATTATTAGATTAATAAGTTTTTATACTCACGTTTAGAGGAGACTAACTGTTGAACAACTAACGCACAGGGCCCGATTATGAACGCTGGGGGCCCCTGGGCAGATGTTATTTTGGGGGCCCCCCTTACGAACATTTATAAAAATAAGAACTATCCATGGGCTGTACATACTATTAGAAGTACTAGGTGCATTCACCAAGGGGGTTTTGGGGCCCCCTAGCATCAGGGGGCCCTGGGCAAAGTCCCGATTTGCCCATGCGATAAAAAGGCCCTGCTAACGCAGGAATACAATGTAGGCTCTATAACATATCCAGTCGAATAAAAGGACATTGACCCTTCCACGTCATGAATTACTTAGCTACTTTATTATAGGAACACCTTGTTGTCCAATCAACTCCATTCCCTATGAGAGCATAGCATGCCTTATCCAGGATTCAATCACGAGCCCACATTTGGAAATGATCGAAATACTAAAAATACAATGTGGAAAGTAATGGACTATTTACTTAACACACCATTTTAGGTTAAAGTCTCATCTGAATAACTTAATTTGAATTTACAAAATGGCAAAAACGAAACTGATCTTGATTTAAAAAAAATTATCTAAAAAGTAAGAAATGGGGTGTATTCATGAAAGTTTTGTTGTAAAAATCACAAATATCCTTTTAATGTTTCTGGAAGAAAATTATTTTTTTCAAAAACACCAATTATAATAGGAAGCAGTTCACACTTATTGTTCCACTAGTCGAAGATGTCATTAATCGTTCAAAAAACGGCCTTTTTCAGTGCCGACTGCAACGGAACTCCGAATTCCAATTACAGAGTATTCGAGATTCTTGATTCTCGGCTTTCAACCGAGATTTAAAATAAAAACCACAAAAAAATCCTAAACGCTTAGAAATTTATCTCAAAAGGAAAAAAAATTGACAAACTAGGCGAGGTAAGAAAGTTTCTCGTTCCTGAAGAATGTTATCTTTTAAAAGGGATAAGGAGACAAATGCTAGTCATCCAACATCATAACAAAGCAGAAAATGTCAAGTGAATGACCGTGGAGTCTTTTTCGACAAAGTACCGTGGTGTTCGGGATTTTTTTTTTACTCCTATATTTTATAAATGTTATCTGTCTTCGGAGTTCTTTTCTTGGAGGTCTTTAGTACGTGTAGGAATATGTTTTATTCTCTCGTGTTTCTATATGCGAGAGGAAAGTATTTATTTTGAATTAATGCTTTTAGTGTTATGTATTTGTTAAAGGATAAATATTAATATACTAATGTACACTAATTAAAGTATACTGAAGTAGGAATTTAAGCACAAAATATTAGTATAAATTTGGAAAGTATTAATTAAAAAGTATTTTATTAATTGTTTTTATTTATAATTTTTATATATAATTGTTTTTATTTATAATTTTTATATATAATTGTTTTTATATATACAACAATGCATATAAAGATTTCAAATTTTGTTTTAAAAATCTAATCTAAAATTTAAATCATGTTAATTTTTTACATATCTACCGAACCATTACAGTAAAATCTCGAGTATAATGAACACCTTTTTTTCACATTTTAGTCCGCAAAAATGAGAGTGCGTTATACTCGCGTACAAAAAAACGTAGTTTTAAACATTAAATAAACTAACGTACAGTATCTGTAAGACATTGTCGCAACACGGGTACCTGCGAATCTGCACTCCGTCATTCATCCACCCGTTTACTAAGTAGGTATTCCTTTTAAGCAAAAGGAACTCACAGTTTGCATCTTCAAGTGAGAATGATGATGGTGATATATATTACGACGGCAACAATAATTATGACATGGAAGTTATAACAATAGATGAGCTGTATTCGAGTGAAAGTGATTATGACTGGTAATTTGACAGGATTGTTTATTTTGAATTAACAATTTAAGTTTTTTTCTACCGAATTTGACGTTTTCGTTTCTTTTTATTACAAATTTTGTCAATAAATATTTGTGCAATTTTTAAATAAAATATTGAAAAGTTATGGGTGTGTATTATAATTGAATTTTAATTTTTTCCGAAAATTTCGCGCAAAATCAAACATGCGTATTATACTCGGAATTTTACGATAATTCTATATTCTTATTTTTTTTCAGTTTTGAGAGATAAGTTTTCAGAATCATTTCTCCTACGGACTTGTAGAAATTTCTTTCCTAAAATATTTATTCACGCTGAAGGGCAAAAGATTAACATTTTTCAGAGTAGTTTTTGCTGTATAGGACAAACGTTTCTGATTACTATTTTAATCTTCAAAATCAGAAATCCATAAGTTTTATAATAAACAAAACAAAGGGAATTATAAAAATTTCGCAGTCATACCTCGCAAGAAATTTTGGTCTTATAATTTTAATGCTAACAAATCACGAAAAATTTCATTCTGAGATCCATGGGGTTAAAGTATAAAAGTACGGAAGGATACACATGAACATTACAGCTTACAAATATTGTTTGTCAATGCAATTATCGTAAACACAGGCGTCTTGTGTATTTTGATTCAATAATCTCTTAGGAAATAAAATCATTCTTTTATTGAGCCAATTTTGAGTCTCTGATCCTCATTAAGGGGAAGAAACTCCGGAAAATCAGTTGTTTGGACTTCAGACATTTTTATTGTTAAATTTTATATGTTTTTATTTGTGTTGACCAACAGATGGCAGTGTTTCACTTGGTTGGGTTTTTAGCTTTTCTGAATTGGCAACAGTATAAGTTTTTAGAATTCTGTTTCAGTAACTTTAACAAGTAGCATGTTTCTTTTTCGTGTAATTGAAAGCCCAACTTTTACCCTAGAATGCATGTTTATTTTTTTACAAAAAAATATGTGTTTCTAATAGCTGTATATGTTTCAGGAAAAATAATTAAAAATTTTAAATCAATTTTATTCATTAAATTAAAAAATTTTAAACTTTGCCAAATGGCTACATTATGAAACAAACATTTAATTTGCTAAAATTTGAAATGTGCCAAATGGCTACACCATGTCACAAAAGTTTATATTGCAAAATCTTTTTAGGATGCAAGAAAGGCAATGTAAATATTTCATATCATGGTTTGTTAGAAAAAAAATAAAATATTGGGAGCCATATTTGTAAATTTACCTTAAACACATAAATGGTACTTTACAAAACAGTTGTTGTTCTTGTTAAGGCACAATGGTACTGAACATTTTAAGCAGTTCATCCGAGTGAAACCTTTACAAGACTGTATTTTACACCTCTGTTTTGAGTCTAAATGTTCAGGCCAATGATCTATCTTGTCGTACCTAACATCAGTTGGCGGATTTTTGCAACTCGCTTGTGCCTTGCGTTTTAATTCTGGTTCAATTCCATTGGATGGTCTCCCACACTTTAATGTCTTTATTTCTTCATAAGAGCAGAGCGTCTCAGTCAAATTAATTCTGAACTCATATAGCTTCATGCATTTGTCTTTATCTCCTGCATCTTTATGTACACGCCTATACAAGATCCAAGAATTTATAATTATGAGGTCTAAGATATGATAAAATAAACAAAAATACCACTTTCTTATCTTGTTATTATTTCGTACCGTCCGAGTAGGCTGTCTAAAAGATCCACACCACCCATATGCTTATTATAATAGATGCTTATCACATGAGGGCAAGTAACAGATATTTTACATTTTCTTTTACGATCATATCTTTCTATTTTTGTCACAGGATTCATGCCAGCAAATGTGGATAACATAAGAACACATTTATTATCCTGCCATCCCAAATTAGATATTTCAGTTCCATCAACATTGGCGATGAATTCTTTAATTGTACCTCTTGGTTCAGATTGCATTTCAGTCACAGATGGTATTTTACAATCTGGAATCCGATTTCGTCTTGCAGTTCCAAGACATAATATTCCTTTATTTTTTAAGTATGTCATTAAATCTATTGAAGTGTAGTAGTTGTCAAAGTAAAGTTTATGATTAGCATGTTCAGTTACTGAACGAGTTGATCTCACTACAACATTACTACTTGCTCCGAGATCTTGTTCATTGGAAAGATGATTCATGCCATTATCTGCTCCAGTGTAAATTTCAAAATCGTAAGCGAAACCAGATACCCCACTAAGCACAAACAATTTGAAACCATATTTATGAGGTTTATTTGGCATGTACTGTTTCATATGATGCCCAATTTTGGTGGCGCACATTTGTTCATCAATACAAATCGATTCTTCCATAGGTATTGACATAATTTATTTTACTAAATCAATAACAGGACGTATCGTAAATAATTTTTCGTTTACTTTGTTCTGTCAAACTCACATTATCATTGAAATGTAAATATTGGCTTATCTTTTCAAATGAGTTGACTGTCATTGTATTTTTCACTAGTGGAATACCAACTGTTGGATTCCAATACATTCTGATTCTTACATGTCATAATGCTACTACAAACGATTATTCCCAAATATTTTCGGATATCAACAGAATTTACAGTGATGGGTTTGTTTGGGTTTTTTTGTGTAAGCTTGTGTATAAGCTTGTTTCTTCAGTAATGAAATCATAAAGTTCTGGTTCAAAAAAATAAGAGAAAAAATCATAAGGAGTTTTTAAAGAAATAATACTTTCCGGAAGCGAAACATCCTCAGTAAATACAAGATCATTTTCCATTGAGCTCTAAGTTTTTTTTCCATAAAATTATTTTCTTATCTTTTTTCTTCTTTACATTAACACCTTCAAATTTTGAAGTTGAGGACAAGCACTGTTCAGTGTAAGAAATATTTTTATCATTTATCCCAGTCTGATCTGCAATATCATCTTCACTATCGCTTTCATTATTGAAAACTGTAGTTGGATCAAAGAGGGGATCTTCATCGCTATCTTCAGAAAATTCACTACCACTTGACAATGCATCCCATATATCATTAGTCAGCAATTTTTTTTTACCATCCTTATTTCTAAAATAATTTTTTTCCATATTTACTATGGAGAAACAAAATGCATATCACACTATAACTAATCAAAGATCGATGTAAACAAATAATGTAACTGAAGAGTTGAGTTGCATCCAACTTCTGTATTCGCATAATGTTGCCGAATGGAAACAATTGTATTTTAGGCCGAAATTAATCTCTTAGTGGCAAAAATCACATTATAACAACTCTGTTATACAAATAAAAGTCCATTTTTACCAATATTTTTTATGACACAACAAAAATATATTTTGTTATTTTTAATACTAGAACTATTCATGATACAGCCATCTTGAAAATTTTTGAAGTTTCCAGTTTAAACCTACTTCTAGTACCGCTACTGCCATCTATCGGACTTTTCTAGAGTTTTTCATTGAAAGCACCTAAAATTGATTTCCAAACACGCAATGTTGCCCTTTGGAACGGTTAGTGAACACATTTTTAGTGGAAATAAAAATGTGTTGCCAAATGGCTACGCGATGCACCTTAAGGTTAAGAAGCGGCTTCTCAAGCTTTATGGTTTTCAACAAGAAATGTTTTAGCGAGGGCTTTGCACAAGGCAGGTCCTCCCATTGTGAATTCAAGTAATTAATTTTAAACGTATTTGTTTCTAGTCGTCTGGCTACTTTAGCCTAAATTCCTGCAATACATAAATTCAAATTTCCTGAAATTTGTGTTATTGGTGACATAATAATGCATCGTACATTTAAATTATAGGAGTGCATGTATTAGGAGGAATTGCACATGTTCATTCATTCTCAATTGTGGACAATTGGAAATAGTAGGATGCCCGAATGTTAAAACTATTTTGCTCGCCAAGAGATGGCGCTGTAAGCACGGCGAATGTAAAATAGAGAGATGTAGTAAGATCGCGAATCATAGCGGCCATGTTCTAACGTTATCCTAATAAAGTGTTATTTTATTAATTAAATGAGTATCCTATTTTAAAAAGGGTCGCACGTTTACGCGACAAGAAGGTCAAGGTTTACACGGAAGTGAACATTTTAAACCTAAAGTTATAAATAAGGTAGACAACAGTTTACAATTAAATAAGTCCTCTGTTAAAAATTATTATGTTACTATAATAATTTTAATGACAGTCTATCTTGTTATGTGTTATAATTTAAAATAAGAAGGTAGAATATTTTGGAGTTAATAAAAAATGAAAATCTCCCTTTTTTTGGAATGTAGAACACACCTTCGACAAACCAACGGTACGGTAAAGTGGTTAAAGTGCCAGCCTGCCATGCAGGGGGCTTAAGTTCGAATACTTCATAACGCATAGAGTAAAACTGGGTTAAAACTCTGTCTTCCACCTGTTAAAAGATCTCCCGTCACGATATAAGCTGCAACCCATTTGTTCTATCCCCGTTGTCATCTTTTACCAATAAAGAATTTCTACTGTGTTTGTTTAAACATCTATTTTATTTCTTCATATTTAAATAGGTCAGTGAGCTCCAGGAACATACGGAACATAGTATACCTTATGCTGAGTGTAATTTAGGCTAAGATACCGTATACGATCACTTTCTCGCCAAGATGATTTCGCGCCAATCCTCGCGTCACGATTCTTTCTACTCCCCTCGGGAGAGTCGCCCCGATGAGCTACGTCACAAGGGTTGCTGTAATACGAGTAGTTTGCCGGCCGGTTCAGTCGGTAATTTCTTAACCTGATTTTCTAAAATTTTTATATTTTATTTTAGCTTATTTATACATAGAATTTATATATATATATATATATATATATATATATATATATATATATACAGCATATTATAGTAATATATATATATTTATATTAAATTGAAATAGATGGAATTAGATTGTTAAATTTGAATTTATTTTAGCATCACTTGAAGTGATTAGGTTTGTCAACTGATTATTATTTTATTCAATTTAACTTTATTAAATTAGGTCGGTCAATGATGTACAAAAATATGGAAACAGCATTTCCGAGACGTACCTGAGACCATAACTAAATTAAAAGATATTTTTCCAGCCTTTTTTTACTAGAGGAACGACGTTTTCCAATAATAAACGTCGATTTCATATTAACAAATGATCACCGGATAATTTACAAGTAAGTTTTATTTCTTAATAAATATTCTTCTTTTATTGAAAATAAATAAGCTGTGTTACATGTTATCAGAAGAGTAGCGCGAAGGGCGGGTTTTAAGAACCAGTCCTACCCACTTGAGATGTAAAATGCTGGTGTAAACAAAAACGGCGCCACGGTTGGCGTAAAAATTTAGCTTGGCGAGAAAATGCTCGTATAAGGAAGCTGTTCTGTAATTATCTTATATAGGCAAAACACAAAGAACTTCTTAACCACCTCTCGTAAAGGAACTCCCAAAAATTTATTCAATATAAATTTAAGATAAGAAATTTCGAAATCCTAATATCAAAGAAATCGTGGAAGTCAAAACATAAATCGCCATAAGCAATATCATTTACTACAGTTATACCTTCATTGAATTCCCTGGAAAGCATTTCCATTTAAATCACCTCAAAATGCAGTCTGTCTTTGAGGAAGCGATATTTATCTTTGTTGACACCAAACTCCCTCCGATGTATCGTTGACTCTCCAAAACCGTCTCTCTACCAACTTTTCTCTGTGTTTATTCAAACGTATTCTGTCTGTTTGTCTTGTTTCAACGGAGCAGCGTCTCTGTACTTTTAGAAGGGTCGTTCGTCTTCATGCGAATCGGAAAACAGGTCATGTTTTACTTGACCGGGTCGGTGTCGCGAGAAACTGTTTTAGATTCAGAGAATATTTACTTGGCACGTTCATGCGCCTTAATGCAGACGGAAAAGAATCATAACGGTCCGGTATTTTTTAAATTAGAAAAATTAAGTAATAATTACAAGATTAAAAATAACTTTTTACATACCATGTTTTTAGACTTTCTGTTGAATCATATAAACTTGACAAAACTATGTATTAATAAATACTTTTTAAAAGTTTTTTTGATTAATTATCCCATCAACTTGAAAGAAAATGAAGTTAATTGGAAGTTAACTTGCATTTGACTTTTTGTTCCCGTTCCGGTCGATAGATGCCTGCACCAGTCTACGAGACAAAATTAACTGAAAATGAATTCAATGCTGCTTAAAGATGGCTAAAAGTATTTTAAAAATGCATTGTCATCGTGTTCTGAGCTATTCTAAAAGTTTCAAATGTCTAGCTAGCCGGGAAGTTAGTGAAAAATCGATTGCAAGATTTGTACTGGACAAACACACACGCAAACAAGAAAGCGAGTTAATAAAAACATGGTAATTACTATGAACGTAAATCTTTTAAAATATTTACAATTTAAAATGAATGGTGATGTTGCAACAGGAGCTAGAAACTGATAAATACATTAACTGTTAATATTTTAAAATGTTACGAGAAATACTACCACTAGCTGAATACCCGTGCTTCGCTGCGGAGTACATTCAAATTAAATACAACGGTCTATGTATGCAATTAATTTCTATGTTTAATGCCCTTAAAACATACTCATTTTAATTAAATTCTTAAAAAACTTCCATCTCAGTTAATCTAGTCGTTAAATTTTTTCTTTTACTGTTTTAATATTTTTGTCAATATATTTCTTTGTTATGCCCGTGACGCAAAATCAATTTAAAGTAGCACAAATGAAAAGAAACCACGTGATCAGCATTTAATAAATTAAATTGTAAAAATGAATCTTTAAAAATTCACCAAGAATCAGAAAATGGAGATAAAGATTTGAAAAAGATGTCATTTTAAAGGACTTTTTATGATCTTTCTCGTGATATAAATTTGATAACCCTCAAATCATTATTTTAAATGCAAACTTTAATAAAATGTTACAAAAGAAGCTTAAAAATTTAATATTATCAAAATCTAAGATTTTTTTCAAAATTCTTCGTTAGTGCACTCCTACACTAGATGAAGAATCGCCATGCAAAATTTCAGCCCTTTATGTCCAGCGGTTTGTTCTTTGCGTTATCTGTCAGTCAGTTACGGAACTGTTTTATATATATAGATTAAGCGCTGTTTTTGCTGTAGTTAATTGCAAACAAAGAAACTCAGATTTTCTGTATTATGTAGATAATGTAAATGCCCACTCTTCGACCTTGGATACTGTGAGTCTACAAGTGCTTCAGTGTAGACTCACAGCTTGTCTTCAGTGTAGAACGGGTGATTCGTCACGAAGACCATCTATGATTCATGTACATACCTTTTTTCTAGAACATTATCTGCTAAACAGATATTCCCACTAACGTATGTTTAAATATCCAGTATCTGCCTGTGAGGCAGATATTCCTGTAATTATTTATTTAGTAACTGTCTGTGAGGCAGATGTTCCTGCTAATGTACTATATGTTCAGTATCTGCCTGTGGGCAAATATTCCTGTAATGTATTCAATATCAGAAAATATCAGAGCTTTGCTGAAATATTTCATATTCAGTAGCTTGTGGTAGGGGGACATGATTTCTGTTTTCTTGCCGCTGCAGTTTGCTACACGGGTGGTAATTTAGAATGGGCCCTGCATTTAGAAGGCTATTCTGAACGGCTTCGAAGGGCACGAACCCCTAGCCAGCATGTCTTTGATTTATCTGTTTCCATATCGTCTCCTATAATAATATTCGCCTGAACGTTCGTTGATTCTTGAGTTGTTGCTTGTAGAGGATTCTTTATAATTTTCGGCTTTTGGATTTCGACAAGCACTAGCTTAAGCTATATATATATATATATATATATATATATATATATATATATATATATATATATTATATATATCAATTTCTTAAAAGTTCAGTATTTTGACTCATATTTTCTTCTTGGACCAGGTCTGATAATAATTCAGGCGAACGTAGTTATTCAACTGTAAACACACGTAAAGTGAAAATTTAAAGAATAAATTTCACTATAACGACTTCGCGGATTGAGTTACTACTTAAGTTTCACCATTCGCAAAGATACATAAAGGGTCATGCAACATTAGATCACTGCTTCGAGGCGATTCCGAAATTCTACAGGCATCCCAGACTTAATTTCCGTTTGTGACAAGTTCTCGACAAGTGGTACGAGTCAAATCGTGTCTTTTTATTCACGATAAAAAATCTACGGTGGAATTGTCACGAAGAGGGAGCGCAACTCTGAATCAGAACCACTTTCTCTTCGTCGTGTTCTTACGAACACGACGATTTGTGAAACATATTTGTAGATTGCGAGAAACTGAGAACTTCGCTAAATGCACAAACATCCGCGATTTTCTGTTTCGGGGGGGGGGGGGGGTTATCTCTTTTAACGGCGACTGGACCGTAGTTTGATCGGGCCAAAACCCCTTAGTATGCTTTTTTTTTAAGTCAAAAACATATTCTCTTTTGGAAGACATGCCGATAGAATCCTCGCATATTTCCAAAATGGTTTCTTTTGAACTAGATAGTACCGTCAAAACGTGACGGTAAATAGACGGTAACAGTTCCAAAAAAAAAGGGTTCATAACCTTTTTAAAATATTAGAAATTTTTGCAGAATATTAGCTGTTTTGCAATCCGATGTGTTGCAATTTAAATGAACATTTAAATTTACTTGAATGTTTAAAAGTAAAATTAAAAATGCAATAATAATAAAAATTAAAAACACTATCATCGAAATAGAATGCTTTGCGAAAAATCACATGAGAGGCGCATGTGACCACATGAAATCAACTTGTGTTGGCAATTTAGAAATATTCAATTAAACACTTTTAAAAATTTAAGAAAATTTGTGGTCATGTTACGTATTGCTTTGAAAAGCACGCCACCGTACAGACAGTTTTGAACATATCACTACGCATGCGTCGAGTTTGCAACTTTCCGAAAACACTAAATTTGAAATTATTGTAATATCTGGTTAATATATATATATATATTAAAAAATAATATAAGGAAAGACTAGTTTACTGTGAAGAAGATTCCCCGATTCATTTTTTCTTAAATTAACGACGATGAATGAATCACGGTAAATGAATGACTCAATTGTGTTTACATTTTCAAGTTCAGAGTATATAAAATGAATACTTGCTATTAATTTAATTGAAACACTATGATAACGCGAAAGGTTGTCGAAAAGAGATAATTCTCTAATGAATATGAAAATCACAACGAAAATACGGTACTATAAAAGGATATTTATTCTGAGAACAGTTTAAAACGGCGGCGAGCTGTTTTGAAACTGTCATAACCGATTATTACAGTTGTAAAAATCAAAATCAAGTTGATTTGTGTCTATATTACATTGTTTCTAATAATTTATTTGGGTTTAGATAGAAAATAATATTTTTGAACTTTACTTTTAACTTTTAACCCTAACTCATAAAACAAAAGGGATGCCATAGTCTGATATATTATGAAGCGGTCGTTGCGGAAGAGTTCATGACAGATACATACACAGAACATGGCAACTATTAGGGGAATTATCCTTTCTAGAGATTTTTTCTGCTATTCTATTATAATTACCCTCTCTTACTTCAATATGCCATTACGATGAAACCTTTTTTTCCGTACATTTAGAAAAGATAAAAATCAAACTCTTTATTTCCTCTAACATAAAATCTCTTCCTTAATTTTTTTTTTCATCAGCATGCAAAATGTTTAAAATTCATCTGATTTTTTTACCTCAATTTTAATCCGGCGACGTTATATCGCTACCTACTAATTTCAACGCCCATTTTCCCATCTAACACAACTCCGCATCTTCTTTTTAAAACTTAGGAATCCAAAACTTTTTCCCACTCTCTGCTTAATTTCTTTTCATTCACCAATATTTTTTTATATTGAAAGACGTTGAAAGTTTAAAACTTTGAGTAAATTCTTTCGCCAGTAGCGTTCTTTATTCATACTGTTTTCTTCAAAACATTGAATTCCAAATTTTTTTAAACATTAGATAAGCATTTGAGAAGGTAATAGAACTAAAAAAGGGAAAGAAAAAAAAACTGGAACCAGCTCCTTGAAATGCCTTTAGATATTTAAAGTAAATGTAGTTACACAGCACCAAACTAGAATTTTTTTTATCTCCTCTGCTCTTTAACTTTGAAAGTATTCGAGTTTCGCGTAAAATATAACGGACGTTATTTTATTCTGACCGTTTCTGGCATGCTGTATAAAATAAAAATAAATCGATATTATTTTATAAATAAATGACTTTTTAATGTTACCAAAAAATGAATGCGCTTCCCAAAAAATTTAATAATTCTCATCTGAAAGTTTCATTACATGTTGAAATAAAATGTAGTTTTTGTTACACGTTGAAATGATTTTCAGGAATGGGATTTGAAATAATAAGATTCTCTCACATCAATAGGGAAACTTAGTAGTATAGCCAGGTAAGGGCAGTGGGCCAGTGATATGAACATCACTGGTTCGGTGCCGTCGCTGATGAATTCACTTCGGTGTTCACTAAAGGTGGCTGGTGAACGCAAAATCTGTCGTGGCTGCAATGTCCTTTAAATTCTCAAATTTACCTCTGGTGGTGCGGGGTCAAGTGTTCCGGTCTCGCCACTTGACTCGGTTCTAAATTGAGGGACCGGCTTGTAAGGGGTAATGATAACACCTATGCGGGTGCCCCCTTAATTGAAGGGCCAACAGTCTCGCAGTTTATCTGAGAACTAATGGCTTCATAGCAAATTCTTGGCATTTGTAATAAATAAATAGTATATCCAGGGCCAGATATGGTTTTTTCAATGACCATATGGGTTTGTGGGTTTTTTTTTCAAAAATAACTCAAAATCTGGATTTTCTTTTAAGATAAAAATGCAGGTCATCGAAAAAGGTATCCGTGATTTCAGTTGTGCACACCGGAACAACAATCGACCGATCGGATTTTACGTAGCAGCAATGGTATGTTAAATTTGGGAGATTTATTTTTAAACCTCATAGTAACCGTGACTGCGCCGCTTGCTATCACCGACGCCGTGGTATCGCTTCCTTCTGCATTGGTTTTGACGTTGGATAAGAGGAGCCGGTACAATTTTTGGCCACCAAGAATTCACCCTGCTAGGCTTTTTTTCCTATGGAGTTACCTGAAAAACATCGCGTACTCTGTGAAGATCCGGGAACTACGCCATTTATCGGGCAGCAACCATGGTTGCAATAGCAACTATGACTGCTATGTTAGAACGTACATGAATGGAGATTGACTATGGCCTAAATGTGTGTCAGCGAACAAAGGTTCTCATATCGAAGCCTACTAGGTAATGTCCAAAATTTATTCGCTTCTGTACATTTTGGTGAAAACAATAAACACCGTGAGTTCTATTATATGGTTCTTTATGTCACATTCCAATCACGGACTATTTCCCATTATAAGTATATTTAACGAATTGCCAGATGCTCATAACTCTCTCAGTTGTTTCATTATGACAGATCTCTGTGAATAATCGTCGCGAAAAAAACGACTACACGTCTTGTAAAACACTACAGTATGTATTCTATTTAAATGCGATAGAAATTTCAAAGCAACATATTCTAAAAACTAAATAAATAATGTGTTCCCCTGTATGTTCAAATTTACATATAAATTTGTGTTACAATAAGCACAATACGAAATGGTTAAAAAATGCTAAAATTCCTTGAAAATGTAGAACTTATTTCCACTGAAAAGCTCAGCTCTGTAAAAGTGAAAGCATTTAATTGATAGGGGTGCGGTAGAAATGACTCCGACATTCTGAAGTGTCTTATAAGGGAGTGAGGGGGGGCGGGGTACGGCTTGTGGAGGTGGCAACAGTTCAGGGCGGGTTTCTAGTTCTCAGCAGATACCATGAGTTGGTCAGGTGAACATCAAGGTTTCGTTATCAAGGTATTCTTCAAACAAAGACTCTGTAACCGTAACACAAAGGGCATTTAGGGCACGCTTAAGGCTCTATGCAACTGATGTCGTTCCGGATCTAAAAATAATCTTGCGATGGGTTTTAAACGTGATAGGAAGTGGATCTGCTTTACCAAGGAAACCAAATGGCCGTCCTCGAATATTTAGAACAACCTGAACAACGAATACACAAGTTCTTTATTCGTAAGGAAGGTGCACCCTCCCCTTCGGAGTAATGTAAAACTTTAGAGAATGGCTTCGGCAGTGCATCTCAAATAACGCTTGCCATTTGAGTGATGTTATTTTCAAAACCTAGTGGAAAAAATACTAGATTAAAAGTACTTTTAGAAAATATAAAGTATTTTACTGTAAATTGTGTTGTTCGTTTTCCATAGCCCTTTGAAATGTGGGAGGTCATTCTGCTGCACCCTGTAGTTTAACATTAACTAAATGCTGATGAGAAACATCTGACGAGAAAAAATTAATATTCATTTAATAAAAGAGCAGATAGACTATGAATAAAACGTGAAGTGAAGAATAAAATTTCGTTGTAAAATATTAAGAAAAGTTTCTATATCAAAACTTAGCCATAAATAAAGAAAATGCTGAATAACAATACTTCTTTTTTTTTTGTTTCAACAGATTATGTAAAATGTGAAATTCAGATGCGATTCTGTTCCATTCGAAAGCTCTTTTTTAGTTAATCTAGGAAAAATGTGGTTTATGTATAAAATTGTTTGATATTTACTCAGCTTTGAATTGAATTTAAAGGCAAGATAATATGATTTATTTCCAACTGAGATTCATAGTTTAATTTACTTCAGTGATTTTTTTTATTTTTCCCCATTCGGAGATTTAATTGGCAAATTAGACATTCATATAAATACTAATTGAAAAAAACCTACATTTAAGTTATTAAATCTCAAACTTCTCACATTGCTTTAAATATATTTTCATCTTTTATTTCACAAAAGAAAATACTGAGCTAAAGTACATACATCATACATTTGAATATGACTATATTAACTTTTTTTAATAATAAACTATACAAAACTTTCTTTTTCATTCCAATATTTTCTTCTAATGTACAAATCGTGTAATTATTTCAGACACGTACTTTCTAATTTTTTTTTCATTAAGCACTTTAAATTACATTTGCTGCCATGTTTCAGAAAAGTTTCTAGTTTGGAGCAAAAAACTATCAATACTGGAAATCAATTCACCAGTTTGATGAGAAAAAAAATGTGTTACCATCAGAAACCCTTCTAATTGATTTTTTGCAGAACGGAAAAAAAGCTGTTGCTAGAATTGATCCTCGAATTTTTTTTTCTTTTCTGCACACAGCTTTCTTTTGTTACGTATCTCATGCTCTTTTTTTCAGTTATTTATATTTCTTACTCTTGGCCTTTTTGATCGATGCCAACCACTGCAGATGTTAGTGATTCAAATCTTCATTCCTTTTATGGCCGTGTAGCAGCGGAATAAAATGCATTTTCCATATAAACGTACTTCAGTTCCGTACCCTTTATCATTCCAGGAAATTCCTCCGCCGAGGTGTTCAAGTAAATTACTCACAGGTTAAGGAGTCAGAAACTTTTGAACTTGTTTTAAATGGTCTGAATTGATTTTAAAGTTGAAGTTTTACTAAAATTCATGTCAAAATTACATGCCAATAATATAGATTGAAATTTTTTGATTTTATTCCACGTTCCTGGGAAACTGAACTTCAATAACGTCCTTAAATCCATTTAATTTTTTTCATATCAATCCAGAATTTCACGTCTATATATTTTACTTATGCAACCATATTTAAGTTTAAACATCCTTTACAAATTATTGTTACGAAAGCCTGTTATCCTCTTGCAAATAGCAGAATATATATAGGTCAACATCAACAGCACGGATACCCGTCTTCAAATCTATTGTACTTCTAAGGCCTTTTGAATGTCACCTAAATTCACACAAAGTTCATGTTTAAATATAACAAATATTTATTTATTCGTTTTTAACACCAAAATTATTCCGTAAATGTGTTTTAGGATTGTCGACTCGGAAGTGCGATCTGCCTAGAGATGTACAAACCATACATCAGAATGACTAATTGATAGTCCTCAAACAATCCTCCGACAGTCCGATATGATAATAGCTGGTTATGACCGAATGGCTAGAGCGCTGGCCTTCGACACCAAAGTCTGGTGGGTTCAACTCCCACTCTTGGCAATGGGCGTGTGTAGCCGTTCTAAATCTGCTTTAGAGCCGTAGGTCCCTGTCAAATTAGCCGTCGTGTAGCAAACATTTGACCGTAGCGCTCTAAATCAAACCGATATGATAATAGAAATTATTACCAATGCTTTATATATATATATATATAATATATATATATATATATATAATATATATATATATATATATATATACATATGCTCAACACACAACTCCCTTAATAAGCCCATTCAATGAGTTTCTAGACCCGCAAAGGCAGGTAAATGTACCCGTTTCAGGAAGTAGGTTGGGGACCCATTTTCCAATGTGTGTTGTACAACTCATTGAAAGCGAGTTCCCTAATTCAGTGGATTTCAACCCGCCAAAATGAGTTCCCCAACCAACTTTTTTCTCTGTGTAGTGCTAGGTAGGACACGCTCTTTTATAACATTTATCAAAGTTTCTTTCCATTGATCCTCAACTATAAACGCTTAAACGATGCTCTCTCTATGCAATCAAATACCCATTTCCTTTTTACAGCTATGAAACTTTGTTTTCTCAAACTCGTCATTTTCACCAGTGTCATCAGTTTTCTCCATTTCCCACATTTTTCCCTCAATCAGTCTTTCTCCTCACGTCGAAAATGCAGTCTATAACCGTATGTTCAATCACATTCAATTCCTTCCAGTCTATAACCGTATGTCAATCTGCCAATTCCTATAAATACACATTTACATCTTTTGGCAAAATAATACCTATACTATGTTAGCTCAATCCAAACCACGAACTCTTTTTCACTGACTTTCAAACACCATTCGTATTTTTAAGACTTTTAAAACTGACATTTCCATCTATAACATATCAAATACAACCTTTCTCTCACCTGGTCTCACCACGGACCCACATTTCTCACAGTTCATTACTATTGTGATAAATGTGGGTCCATGGCGACCCACATTTCTCACTGTTCTCATAGCGAGAACAGTAGCGAGCTTAGTGTTATCGCTATCATGCAATGTTTTATGCACCATCTAATCACGTTTTCGCACATTGACTCTTTAATTGAATCCTTAAAATTCATCATGCCACAATTCATTTTCCCACCAACAACGCAATTAACAGCGTAAGAGGCATACAAAAAATGCATTCAACTACATCTGACAGCAATCTGCCGAATGAAGCAATACAAATATGAGTTTTAAAATGTTATAATAAATCCTAAGCGAGAAGAGTAGTCTGTTTCCTGCTAAAATGCTGAAATTTGGCAACATATCGCCAAATTCAGCCGACACGTTGGCCGAAATCCGAGTAACAGTTTCCCATACTTAGCGATAAACGCGCGACACTGTAAAATTGGGTATACAACAAGTAAAGTAAGCAGAAACAGTTTATACTTGTCTTTGACCTTATATGCAACTCTTTACTCAGTTTGTTCTTCGGCGCTATTAGTATCAGTTTCTGCATTTAATCAATCTTAAAGTTTTACATGTTTGAAGAAATTTTTCCTAAAACTTCGAGAAACAGTTCCACGTTTTATAGTTCCCCGTATCTACTACACGGTGTAACTTTCATAAAATAATATCCATATATATTTTTTTTTTCAGCTTGCTCACCATCCCATAGAAGTTGTCTAAATATGTCCATAAAGTTTCGAAATTTTAACAGACTATTTATATTTTAGTACAAAATAACTTTAATGGACTTCCTTAAGTTAACAATCTGGAATTGAGATAGATAAAGTAAGGTGTTTGGGAGATTTTAGCCAGCTTAACTTTGTTAACTAAAACTAAGCATAGCCCATACAACATCTTTCTCATTAATTCTAAAATGTTTTAATCTAGTTTAATACTAAAATTTCAATAAATGAATTCCACTTGGAATTTTCAATACCAGCTTTGGTAGTGCTGCGGTTCTTATAGTGTTAATAATTTATGATTAACATACGGGAGCGTATCTGCTGTTTGAAATTCTTTATTGGCGCAAAAATACTTGCATGTGTTGTTCTCACAGAAATATAATATAAGTTTCTTGCGGATCCTGTATTAAGAATTAATAATAATTAAAAATTTTTAGATAATTCACTGAGGATTAAAGTTCTCAAAACAATTATATTTAAATCTATTTTTTATTTTAAAATTTTAATAGCTCAAAGAAGTAACTATTAATTTCGCACATTTATTTATGTTTTAATTATTAATTCTTTAAAGAAGCAGTTTAGTTCCAATAGAACAAAGAAAGCTCTGTGAGTTTTATATGCATAGTTTTGAATAAAATTTGGGTTACTTTCTTTTTGGATGTACAAAATGTACGATGATACCATAGGCATTATGGCGTGAAACTTATATATTTGACATTGTATTCATCGTAGAAATTTTCGTTTTGGAACATTTCTTATATAAAAATTTCAATAGTTCATAGAAAGCCAAGAACAAAACGTGTTCTTTTTAATTTATGCCCCAGATTGCTTTAGATCTTTGCAATCAGATCGCATTTCTTACGAGATATTGAGTGGTTCAACACAATAAGTACATATCAGTTGTATTTGTAATTTGAATGAACATTTCACTATATCTGAAGCCTTATTTGACTAGAGGTCCAACTCCATTTTTGTTCATTTTGAGATACAGAACATTAAAGTCTAATAGTGCTGAGAATGACTGCTGAACGTCTGATTTGTAATGTCCTCTGTTGGCAGCAGAAATATCTGGAGGTGTACCGTTAAAAATAAGATAGAAATAACTTGCAGTAACATGAAAGTGAAGCTAACTCCATTCTTTTTTTAAAGTGGAACTGGACTACTATTCAAATAAGGCCTTTATTTAATCATTCATTATTTATATTTCAATCATAAGCATAAAATATATATTCCATGATTTTATTACTATCTAATCACTCATTAAAATTATAATTCCTATGGGACGGCATATATTCCTCGTCAAATGTACTTTTTAAAGAGTAGTCATTTTTTGAAACCCATAAATGTCCTCTAAAACACAGTTTTTTTAAGCCTTCCTGGTGAATAACAATTCGAATCGTGATTTGAAGCGAGCATTTCTAGTGTACTTCCTCATAGATAACATTTTCTCATCAACAATAAAATATGTATTCTGCAAATTTATTACTAACACTTCTATAAATATAACCTCTTATATCTTGGTGTTGCTGTTGTTTCTAATGGCTGGAACTTCCATACCAGTCCATGTAGGGCCTCGGGCAGAAGTGTGTGACTGGCGGGTTTTTTTTATATAGCACCACAAGGGTCGGAGGTCTGTCTTAGCTAGTTGCCACCCCCAATGTGGACCAGCAACCCCCATGGGCGACATATGGGGGCACGTACTCTCCCCCCCACCCTCTTTGACCTCATAGAGGAACTTTCTGGTCTACAGTTTTAAAATGTCCATATCCCGCGGTATTTGATAGCACTCGACGGGATTCGAGCCAAGCAATTTCAGCAACGAATACCAGCGCGCTACCAACAAGGCTACCTAGAGCCCAAACCACTTATATAATTACATTTACATTAAAATATAATTCTAAATCTGAAATTTTCCTCTAAGACACTGTTTCAATCCCTGTGTGTTACTATAAATTCTGGTTGCAGTTTTTACGAGCAATTCCCATTATTATTACGTATATTTTACTTACTAGCATTGAGATATATATATTCTGTAACTTTATTACTACCTAATTACTATATAAATTATAATTCCTCAGAGCAGGCAACTTTTTTTCCTCGAGGGGTACTCTTTTAAAAACTAGCAATTTTATTGAACCCATAAATTACCTCTAATTCAAAGTTTTTAAATTCTGATCGCAATTTTCCGTGTATATAATTGTTATTTACGTATATTTTATTCATTAACATTTAACATATATATTCTACAACTTTATTAATTTCACATATATAAAACATAATTCCTGGACACGGCACCATTTCTTTTCCCTGGCGATACTTTTTTAAAACATTTTTCCCAACCCGGAAGTTTCCTCTAAGTCAGTTTTTGAATCTCTCCTGTAAAAATCTCTTCTAATCGCAATTGGTTACGGGCCTTTTTTCCAGTTATTTTGGTATTAAATAAGTATATTTTACTCAATAAATTGCATATCTTATAAATTTATTACCCCCGAGGGTAATTTTTTAATAATAAATAGTTTTTTCTAAATCGGTAATTTTCCTTTAGGGCAAGGTAAACTTCACAAGCGATTTTGGAAATTTTACCTCAAGACATAAAAACCTTGCATATGTATATTCATTAAAGTATACTGTATCAAACACCTTATAAAATTTTATAAATATTTTTTTATATTTTTAAAATTTGAAATTATTCTTATTTTTTAAATGTTCCTTGTTATCCAATTTTTAACTCCCCCCCTCTTTAATTTTACATCTATTGCTTATAAACACATTTTGAACTAAGTTGATATTACTTTGTGCTTTCGTAGAATAGTTAATCTTTAGGAAATATTTTTACGTTTGTACTCTGAATATTCATGATTTTTTTTTTTCCTTTCTACACATAAATTAAACTTTGATTAATATGAATGATGTCGAAACCTGAAATGGATACATAACTTATTTTGATGTATTAGAGGAGTCTTTATTATAAATTTTATGAAATTTCGTCAAACATTATGACGCAAGGAACCTTTCAAAGACTTTCAAATGTGGAAATTACTCATTTGGGAAAAAGCCATTAAACAGAGGTGTTTTACCACGTTTTATAAGCTCGCTTTCCTTGTTTTTGTATGTGTCCCAGTACAAATCTTGCAATCGCATTTTTAACTAACTTCCCGACTAGCTAGACATTTGAAACTTCTAGAATAGCTCAGAACAGGATTACAATGCATTCTTTTAATACTTTTAGCCATCTTTAGGTAGAAGTGAATTTCATTTTCAGTTAATTTTCTTTTATATGGTAACGGTATGACGCTTCATATACACTGGTGTAAGAAATTAAGAGAATTTGCATACTTGGGTCGATTATCTCTAGAACCACTGTACAGATTTTCATCAAATTGATATGTACATACATTGATACAATACAAAAAAATAACCATTCAATAATTGTAATACATACGCATGATCGTGCGTAACACTCGTTGTAGTCCGAAGGTATGGAACAGCGGTTGCAGAATAAACAAAAAAATGGGTTAATAGATGGGTTGATAGGGGTATGGTCCCCTCTTACAGATATACAGGTCTCGAAGCATGATTTTAAACTTGAAAGAAGGCAGTTTATAATTTCCTGTGGCAATTGGTCCCACTCGTTAAGCAACGCTGTTTTCATTCCCTGGATGGTTCTCGGAGGGGGTTTGCGAGTTGCAATTGCGCTCCCCAGAGCGTCTCAGACATGTTCTATAGGGTTAAGGTCTGGAGATCTGGCTGGCCAATCTATCCAGCAAATATCCTCACTCTCTATAAATTCGTCGACCAGAAGAGCTCTATGTGGCCTCACGTTATAGTCCATTAAAATGGACTCATCGCCAACTGCATCCCTGAAAAGGCGAACATAGAGCTCCAAGACCTCATCCCTATACCTCACACCAGTCACAGTGCCTCTTTCAAAGACACGGAGAGGTGTGCGGCCATCCAACATGATGCCTGTCCAAACCATTAAACCTCCTCCGCCATAATAGTCGATTTCGCGGACATAGGTATCGCGGACGAGGGTAGATAGCGGATCCCTCGTTCTCTCTATATGAACGTACGGAGAGAATATGTGTTTAGGCTGAACTGGGACACATCAGTGAAGAGAACGGTCGCCCAATGATCCATACTCCAATCTCTATGCTCTCTGCACCATGATAAACGGATTCTCCTGTTCGTAGAAGTGAGCGGGACGCAAACAGCAGGTCTTCTTGCAAACAACCCTCTCTTATGAAGTCTTTTGGAAACAGTCACCCTTGATACACGGGTTCCTGTGGCTGCATATAAGTCACGAGAAAGCAGAGAAGATGTAGCACTCCTGTTACGCCTCGCTATAATCGACAAATGACGATCGTCTCTGGCCATCGTAGCTCTTGGACGATCTTGCCCAGGATTTCTCTCGATGGATCCGGTATCCTGGAACTGTTTCCATAAGTTACACACGACGCTGGGCGTTAAATTGAACTCTCTACAAATTTGGACTTGAGATTGGCCTGCTTCTACCATCCCCACAATTCGCCACCTCATTCCATCCTCTAAACGTTTGTGGTTACTCATTTTTACTGTTACAATTTGAAACTAACCGATTGCTGCAAAATAACACCATCTATTTACCCATTTTTTTGCTTATTCTGCAACCACTGTTTCATACCTTCCGACTCCAACGAGTGTTACGCACTATCATGCTTGTGTATTACAATTATTGAATGGTTATTTGTTTTGTATTGTATCAATGTATGTACATATCAAATTTCATTAAAATCGGTACAGTAGTTCTAGAGATAATCGACCATATCTGCAAATTCTCTTAATTTCTTACACCAGTGTATGTAGTTTACACTACACTTAGCCTCTGATACGCAATATGCCAAGCCTCCACCTCCACGCGGTTGACCTGGCACTCCAAAAAAATTGGAAACCAAGTAGGCTCTGGTATTAATGTTTGTAAAAATCTCATATATGAAATTCAATTAATAAATGTTTGAAAATTTCTTATAATTGCTCTCTTTATTACGTATTTGATCATTTTCTTTCAAGTTGATGGGATAATTTATCAAAAAAAATTTTAAAAAGTATACATTAATACATAGAATTGTCAAGTTTATATGATTCTACAGAAAATTTAAAAACGTGGTACATAAAAAGTTATTTTTATCTTGTAATTATTTCACCTACCTTCAATACTTACTTTTCTAAAGCCACCAGGATTTAATTTTAATTTTTACTACATAATTTAAAAGCCTTTCATTCCAATACGCACATATTTTTAAATTATAAGTCCACCATTCCCTTAAAGCAGACTTTTAAGCCGTCGTATAGCCAAAAGATGTTTCTAGCACTCCAAAAACCGACGAACCAACATTTCTAATACCAGAGCAAAAACTTTATTTTTTCAGTACACATGTCCTAATTCCCGTTCCATAACGTAATAAGAAACAAAAAAGCAAAACACGTACAAAGTTGCAGATGAAAAAGGGGGGGTCAGGAATGATGGAAATTAATTAATTTTCCTCTTAACATACCATCCTGGGGTACTTAATTAAGATGTGTTAATTACCACGTCTCTCCCTCCAGATCCTCAGGAGGAAGCGGTGCTGAATAAGCCAATTTCTTGAATAATTTTAATTGCGGTATAATAACAGAAAGAGCGCCTTTTCCGAGAATGCATGCACAAAGAGAAATTAAATGCCATGCAAAATACATAAGCTCGTTATTTAAACAATTCTTCTTCGCACACGAAAGTCTCTTTTCGAAAGAGCATTTTCGGGCGTTTAGAATTAACCCACTGACCAAGAAACTCCGAGAGAGAGTTTCATTTAAAAAGGTAGCAAAGAGTTAGTGACATCCAGTATCTTTTAAAGGGACACGGGACTTTCAATCTCGTTTTACTTTCAGTTCTCAATATTATACTCTATATACCACTTAAGTATAATTAATATTTTAATATTATTTTTAGTACGTTGAAATCCCTTATAATTAATTTACAAATAAGTATTTTGTGGAATAATAAGACTTATTTTTCAAAAAGTCCTTCAAAAATGCTAGCATTTTTCAAAATGTTCCATCCGCATTCCTTTTCTTCTGATTTCTTCAAAATTTCTCCCGATTGTTAATAGAAGTATTTGTCATAAAACTGTGCATGACGCTTTGAAACTACAAATATTATTCAAATTTATAGACCATGAAATAATGTTAAAAATATAATAGAATAAATAAATAAATAAATTATTTAAGACATTACATACGTAACAAACAAAAAAAACCATTCAATGAACAAATATATTTATTTATATATCTGGTAAATTTATTAGAAAATTTTCGGTTTTAAAATCATATGGAATGCGCATGGAGCATTTTGAAAAATGTTAGCATTTTTGAAAAAAAAATTTGAAAATCAGGTAATATTTTGCCAAAAAATCCTTATGTTGAATTCTAAGGGTCTTTATAATAGTAAAAAAGAATATTAATTATTCTCATTCTGTATATAGAGTTTAAAATTGAAAATTTGAAAAAATTAAGGTCGAAGGTCCCTTGTCCCAATAATTAATAATAATATTTTATTCGTACAAACGCCACATTTTACGAGTCTGGTAAATACGTAAGTCCTTTTCTTATATACTTCGTATTGCGGATACAATAACTGATATTTTTTTTATTTATTCTGTGATATTCTATACAATGATATATTTTGCACAAAAATTAATAATTAACACATTTTTTGACCGGTAATTTTATTTAAATTAGCTGCTGCGCGAACAGCATGGTCGCTTTTAGTTTTATATTTTCTTTTGCAAAATAACTCAATTGAAAGTAACATATGTAAGGAATGTTACCTTTACCTGTCATCATAAAGATACGTTGTTAACGAGTAGTGGGAGCTCAGCCAAAAGATTTATAATCATTGCTAAATTCACTATAAGGCTGATTCTAAAACATCGTGATTAAAAAGTGTCAATTTCCATTACTTCAGAACGGAGTTAAGATAAGACCGAGAAACCCAACATCAATGATTTTAAAAAGTACATCCCTCTCTGTATGTACAATTTTTCAAAATTAAGATATCTACACTTGACCATTGCACCAAAAAAGAAATTGCTGGGGAAAACCTTTCTCACTTAAAAGATGGAGTAAAAATTCAGCAAGTACTAACATATAGTGTGGATTACATCACTCTCTGTATGTACTATTGTTCCAAATTCAGATATCTCCACTTAATCATATACAATAATAAATTGTTGGGGAAACATCTTCACTTTTAAAATGGAGTAAAAATTCAGAAAGTACTAAAATATAGTGTTTATTACAACTATGAAATTCATAAAACTTCTTGATATACACAGTTCAGTATTTCAGAAGTAGGAGATACTACAGTGACAGAATCAAAAGTACGGACTCTAGATAAACCTGCATACAATTGTCTATGACTAAACACTAGATTTGATAGGTCTAAACATATTTTGTCAAAAGATTAGCTGTTGTAAGAAATGTCGCCACTACACACACGCGGTTTAAAATTGCGGACACCCACCAATGTTTACATCCGGTAGTTGCAGCCCTTGCCGAATGGCAACGGCTGTCTATTGTATACCAGTCCATATTCTGTCTATGGTATACCAGTCGATAGACACATTTCAATATTTTTTTCGATTGCAGAATGTGGCAAACATGTGATATAAATAAATGTTTAAAAGCTATCTCCTAACGTTTCATGCACCTCGCCGAAACATTGATGGATTTTTTTATAACAAATTATGTTTATTATGTACGACTTGATAGAAAATTTAAAATATTTCTCGATTTTAGAACGTAGGAAATACTATGTCGAATAAATGAAGATTCAAAAGATATATTCCCTGTTGTTTCATTCACCTAGCCGTAACCGTAATGGCAATTCTTTCATAACAAATTCTGGTTATGATGACCGAATTAATAGAAGCTTTGAAATATATTTTTTTTATTGCGGAGGGTGGCAGGCATGTCGAATAATTGACTCACACTCGGCGAAGGACGTATATCAGTGTGTGGATCTTCAACAAACGATAAACCTTGCACATCTGCTGTGGTCAAAAATCTTCGGACCGCAAGTAAGCTACACAGAGTTTTTTGTTCACTTTCTTTTCTAATCATGTGCCAGAAAATTCACATTTTTTTACTCTGTTTTTTAAACTTTTCGAAATTAGACCGAAGTTATTTTTCTCTTATAGATAATTCTTTCTAACGTTTAAATGACACTCGATAGATTTTTTTTCTATAGGTTGGCCATAAATATTAGGATCTTCTATCAGGGGTGAAGATCAGTCTCTAAACCTTGAGCCCGGTATTCTACAAAATGAACGACAGTATACTCAGCACCCAAATACCCAAAAATAGGAACCACTAGTACCCAATATTCCTCTTCATTCTGATGAAGGACTTTTTTAAGGGAACTTTCTCTCTCATAACTCTCCCATTCTTCTTAAAGTTAACATTATATTGACCTGAATACATTTTTATTTATCTAAATGGGATGAACCCGATTTTTCGTTTCCATGAAGAATTATTTTTTTTAATTTAACAATTTCAGGGGCAACAACCTCCATTGTTTGCAAGGTGCAGATTTTATTCCCGATTTTTTTAACCTAAAAAAATCTTGAAAAATTTTCCAGTTAAAGGTTGCGAAGTGTTTGTACTTCTTAAAACTGATAACAGATGGCTGTACTCGCCATTTTTCTGATCATTTACCTGGAATACATTGAATTCCAGTGGAAGAAACAGACTAGATTTAGGCGTTTGTACTGTGCAAACAGCGCCCCTCAAAGAGTTTTAAAAAGAATACTTCCAACGATGGGCACCAACGTAATGACACCACTTGCCAAATCAAAGGATCGAACTTGTGTCTCCTAACATCTACGCCATTATTGTATAAAATAAACTACACATTAAAATAATTAGTTCTAATGACTTTTTCCGCATAATCTTTGTAGTGGGATTTATGGAATGTTATATGTTACGGGATGTTATTTAATATGTTACCGAACAAACTGGGATACGGAACATTAATTGTGGAATTAAAAAATGTGGAGGATAAAAAAGGTTAAGAATTAATAATTAGATTGGGTGACTTACACTACACTTACATTACTATTGAGGGGAGTAGATAAACTGATGCCTGTAAATTAAATTAGATGCAACAGGATTACAAAGTAACCTGAAGCATGCGGCCATGTGCTAAAATTAGACAAATGTTAATGTGCATAACAAGACAAACTATGAAAATAATAAACCATGAAATTACACAAGATGGCAAACCGTATAGTGGAAAACTTTATGCGTTGTGTATATTAGAGTAAGTGATAGATCTACATACCTAGAATAAAATACATAGCCTGCACAGTTTACCAAGAACAGAATGGCCTGACTCACAGAATAGTTTAATAAATTAGATTTATTAATATTCGCATTTAAACAAACACAAAAGTAATATCGGTGTGGTCAAATGGTAATGATAAAAAAATACTCACATTAAACACATTATTATGTTCACTTTGCCCCCCACGTGGGAACTTCTTAGGCCTAGCCTAGGAATGGTACTTCTATACCCATCACGAGAGAGGGAAAAAAAAGGTCACTGACCATCTCTGCCGGAACCTGTCCTAGCCGCTATTGTAGCGCCCACTTGGCGCGATGGTTAGCTTGGGCCAACGCCAAAGGCTGCCATATTACTGGGTTGATCGCCATTCAGGCTATTTTACAATAATCACCCTATTTATAGTTACAAAAAAAGGGGGCCTGCATTAATAAGAAACTAATAAATAAAGTTACGAATAACTATTCGTGACATCTATTCGTAACTATATTCATAACTATTCGTAACCCAGGTTCGAATCCTGGTCACAGCACCATATGTTATGGAATGTTATATGTTACGGGATGTTATTTAATATGTTACCGAACAAACTGGGATATGGAACATTAATTGTGGAATTAAAAAATGTGGAGGATAAAAATGGTTAAGAATTAATAATTAGATTGGGTGACTTACACTACACTTACATTACTATTGAGGGGAGTAGATAAACTGATGCCTGTAAATTAAATTAGATGCAACAGGATTACAAAGTAACCTGAAGCATGCGGCCATGTGATGTTTTAACTTTCAACATATCGTTGTCCAATTAGTAAACCACGTATTAACTCACATTTTCCTACTTTTACAGGATGAATAAAAAAACTGATTTATTCCACGGTGAAAAGATATATTATTACAAACAACGTAAGATGTGCAAACTTAACGTTTGTGCAGAGTTTATTCTTAAAAATTAATGTGAAAGTGATCTGAAATATATATAGGCCACATTGTTATGTAATTAAACATCTTCATAATTAAATAGGAGTGACAAAGTTAGCAACATTTAAGGGAACTGGGACGTTCTCGACTACTCCAAATGTGAATATTTTCAATCTCCAAAACCCCATTTTTTTAAAAGTAAAAATAAATTCTTACATAAGATATTACATTCATATAAACTATATGCTTTTTTCATTGTATTTCAGTCAAAATATATTTATTATTTACATTAATTTATTATACCCAAGTAATCGAATAAGTACTTACCATAAACATTAGTTGAATACAGGATTATATAAAAGAGCGCTTAAAATTTTTTCTATTGCTTAGAAAATCTTAAAACTTGCTTGAATATTGAAATATATATACATATAATTTATTGAAATTATTTTAATATTATTATGTACAGCATATATATATAATTTTTTAAGTTGAATTCAAAACAATAGAAATTCTGAAAAATAGACTAAATTTTCTCTCAAAATTGCTGAATAAAAAAAATTATATCATTTGAAAAAGTACAAAAACACATTCATTCCATTAATTGTTATCATATAAATATTTAAATCAAATTTCACACCTTTCGGATGGATAGAATTGTTTACGAGCGTGCATTATTAGTAGAAAAACACATTTTGAGAAAAACAAGAAAAACTATTTTTTTAAAAATTTTGTCGTAACTTTTAAAGTTTAAAATTGCCTGCACTGTATTGATCTTGTGTAGACACTTCTACAGCATCTCGCTGTCTTTTTTTTTGTCTCTTAAGTGTTCTGGCTTCTTTGCTGACCTTGTGAATTATAATTTCTGATTCACAAATCCGAATTCTGTCAATTTTTCTCAGTGCACTACAAGTGTTACTACCTGGATTAATCTTTAGAACTTTTAAAACTTTTGTTCGGCCAAACACACCATCATTGAAACATATAATTGCATTCACCATGCCAGTTTGCAATGTTTCTTTACTAATAATTGTGTTTTTAGGAACTCGTTCCCATACACAGTTGTTGAAACTTTCGTTTGGGTTTTGAGTTTAATGTGAATATTTTCAATCTCCAACACCCCATTTTTTTAAAGTAAAAATAAATTCTTACATAAGATATTACACTCATATAAACTATATGCTTTTTTCATAGTATTTCAGTCAAAACATATTTATTATTTACATTAATTTATTATACACAAGTAATCGAATAAGTACTTACCATAAAGATTAGTTGAATACAGGATTATATAAAGATACTCTTAAATTTTTTTCTATTGCTTAGAAAATCTTAAAACTTACTTGAATATTGAAATATATATACATATAATTTATTGAAATTATTTTAATATTATTATGTACAGCATATATATATAATTTTTTAAGTTGAATTCAAAACATTAGAAATTCTGAAAAATAGACTAAATTTTCTTTCAAAATTGCTGAATAAAAAAATTATATCATTTGAAAAAGTACAAAAACACATTAATTCCATCAATTGTTATCATATAAATATTTTAATCAAATTTCACACCTTTCAGACGGATAGAATTTTTTTACGAGCGTACATTATTAGTAGAAAAGCACATTTTGAGAAAAACGAGAAAAACTATATTTTTTGAAAATTTGTTGTTAGCTTTAAAGTTTAAAAATTGCCTGCACTGTATTGATCTTGTGTAGACACTTCTACAGCATCTCGCTGTCTTTTTTTTTGTCTCTTAAGTGTTCTGGCTTCTTTGCTGACCTTGTGAATTATAATTTCTGATTCACAAATCCTAATTCTATCAATTTTTCTCAGTGCACTACAAGTGTTACTACCTGGATTAATCTTTAGAGCTTTTAAAACTTTTGTTCGGCCAAACACACCATCATTGAAACATATAATTGCATCCATCACACCAGTTTGCAATGTTTCTTTACTAACAAATGTGTTTTTAGGAACTCGCTCCCATACACAGTTGTTAAAACTTTCGTTTGGGTTTTGAGTTTGCCCATGCAAGCATTTTAACAAAATCTCTCTTGAGCTAAGATCCCTGAACACTTTCTTTATAGCTATAAGCACTGGTTCTGGAAGAGAATGCTTATGTGAATATTTTTCACCCGTTTCAAGACTTCTGTTGTACCCGCACCAACTGTCAGCTCCCATAGGACACAAACCATGTTGAGGTTTTTTATCGGTGGACAGTTTATGAAAATATATAGCCCAAATGGATCTGGACATATCTTCAACAGATTTTCCTACGTTTCTCCGAATAGCCAAACCATAGTACTTTTGAAGTAAAAGAATTTCTGCATCTGTTAGTCTGCCACGTCCAGAAATTTTTTCCCGTCTGAAAGTTTGGTGCATTTCATATTATTTCTGAGAGCTCTCAATCTCGCCCCCATTCTTTTTTGGACATGGCCTAAACACTCGAGTTTTTCCACAGAAATGCCTTCACCATATACTTTAGATTCCTGAATTCGTAGAAATCCTTTAGAATCTCCATCACCGAGATATTTTAAGTACCTAACATTTCAACTGTTTAGGGAACGCTGAAAAATTCTCAGAGCTCCTTCACTCTCCATGCCTGCACTGAAACCAGAATAGTTTATTTGACAATTTTCACAATTATCATCTTTATTTCTGCACTTAAAACAGTATTTTGTAAGAACCTCAAAATCTATCACCTTTCCATTTTCAAGTGAAGTAGCTGTGATTACACCATTCAGTGAAGTATGTCCTCTTTTCTGCCATGAACCATCTAGGGCCACTGATATGTCCCGACTGTTTTCAAAAGATGACACTGTCTCCTCAATACTTTTCTGCATTGAATTTAAAGATACCTTATGTAAAGCGTTGGATATCTGAGAACTGTACCTTTCAAATTTAGAAGGTGGTGGGGGCAAGTTCATCATTGCACAGAATGTATGAGCTGCAGATTTGCCTTTCCCAATGCATCTCATACCGTACACTAAACGAACATTAATATCATATCCAACATCAGAAATAATAGAAGACATTGTACTACTGCCACAACCACACACTTTACAAATTGCGGAAATGTTTACTGCAAGTCCTTTCCGACTGCTTTCGTTTTCAATCACATCAAAACAATTAGAACTGTTGCAATGTTTACAATTTGAAACTGCATTCAAAAGTACACTAAGCATGTTCAAATCAATTATTATATTCTTACTTTCGCACTCACTGAAAAAGCCACCACTATGATACTCTTCATCATCAGAAACTTGAGCACCTTGAATTTTTTGTTTGGATGCACTGATTTTAAGCTGATCTACAGGAACGTTATCAACGTGTTTTGTTTTTGAAAATTGATTAGGATGACACTTTCTTTTTCCAAATGCCTTAGATCTTGCCATTCTTGAATTATACACAAGATACAGAGATAAAAAGCAATCGCAATCTAAACAAACTGTATCAAAATCAGATAAAACAACAGTCGCCGAATCTAAAAAGCACGAGATTTACGAGTAGTAAAAAAATCACACAGCTTGTAATATAAATAAGGTAGAGTTGAGTAGTTGCCTGCTTACATGGAGCTTAGAAATAAAAGAAAACAGGGAGTAAAATTGCAAAATAAAAAAGTGAAAACTTGATGTTTTTATGACGTTTCGACTCCCTTAGTCCCTTTAAAAGGGGCGTGGCTCTGTTTGTTTACATTTTGATACCTTAATTAACTAGTGTTAAATGCTTCAAACGTCTATGTGTTATACATATTTAGAATCAGAAAAAGACACTCTTTCTTAAAAAATTAAAATTGAAAAATCGATTTTTTGAAGGTACAGAACGTCTCAGTTCCCTTAAGTTAAAGAGTACGGGCGTGGTGGCTCAGTTGGCAAAGTCAGTGTGATCTGAATGTATCTGGGTCGATGCCGGTTGCTGACAAATCCACCGCCATGGACGCTATTGGCAGCTGGTGCACGAAAAATCTGTCCTGGAAGCAATGTCCTCCAAGTTCTCAAAATTTACCTCTAAAGGTGTGGGGTCAAGTGTACCGGTGTCGTCACTTGACTCGGTTCGAAATTACGGGACCGGTCCTTTAGCCAAGTCGGATTCCGAACCTTGTGGTTATATTCAAAACCGGAGCAGCACCAATCTGCCCAATAGCCTTTATGGACCTGATCTGATATACTGTCGGTCAAGGGTATAATCCACCACAACAGCAACAACAAGTTAAGGAGTTGCGTAGTAGGTGTTGTTTTAAACTTGTTTTAAATTAATTAAATTTTTTGGAGCTGTGAGGTTTTAAAGAGTTGTACAGGGACCATAAACTAATGTAATAGCATGAAACTCCCATAATCGTATTTTTTAGAGTTACGTTGTTTGTTAATTATGCCAACGGTATGCTAAATCGTTTTTAGCTCTTTCACTGTGCAATTCCTTTTGAAAAAAATGTAATGCTATAAGTGTTAATCCATTCACAAAGAACGAAACCATATTTACGATTAGTTTGCAAGTCTAATAAGAGATTTTTTTAACATTTAAGGCAATGCACATCTACAGACACTATTGGGAATAATGTAAATCATTCATAAAAGTATCGTCATATAGCAAATAAATTGCTACTACACTTTCGTTGCATACACTTTCGTTGCATTCGGGAAAGAAACAAGACTGAATGTTACCTATGCCTAAATTAGCATATTAAATTACACCGATAAACTGAAAACATCACACGAACAAATTTATAACATTTTGATAACAAAGTAATGTTACGGAATAAGGAAATTAATTAATTCTCCTCCTAACGTACCACTCTCTGGGGCTTAATACAAGAATCCTTAATTATGACATCACTTTCATTCACCCTATAAAGAGAGCGGGGCTGAATGGCCAATTCCTTGAGCAATTTTAATTCAGGTAAAACAACAAAACGCACAGCCTCACAGACAACGTAAGTACAAAGAGAAATTATAATAGAACGCAAAGTTCATAGGTTCGCGATTAAAGCAATTTTCTCTGTAAACAGAAAGTTTTCTTAAGAGCATTATTGATTGTTGAAAACTAGCCCACCGACGCCGAAACTGAACGGAAATGTGTGAATGTAAAGAGGTAGCAACTGAAAACGGGACCAGATATTATTTGAAACATTTCACTCTGTTTGCCCTGTGAATGTAATTTACTGCAATATTAAATGAAGTGTGCTTTATTCAATAAAATTCAGCAATATTGCAATTTGTATTGAATGTATTGAAGGGAATTTAATTCGGGAAAATAATCGATATCTCAAAAATTGTGTGGCGATTCTTTTTTTTCAAATTGGATTTGTGTTACATATTTGCAAATAAAAAACCTTTTTCATAGCTTCTCTTTCGTAACTGTGTCAGAAACCGTGTTACCAGTTTTTAATTTTCAAATTATTTTTCATATTACATATATATCAATATTACATATATATCCACAAATCAAGAAATTTTTTACAAACTTAGAATATTTTTCTTTCCGGAAATAGGCAACCTACGAAACTAGTATTTCTAACTTTAAAATGAGATTTCAGAGTTGTTACAATGTATATAAACGTATGTTTTTCTGCGAAATATTTCTTATATTCGGCCTCAAACTCATGACGAAATTCTAAACCCATTCGCTTTATGACAATCAATGTTTTTAAATGCATTTTTAAGAACAGATAATCATTAACTTTCTTGTGTTACATTAAAGTCGGTACTGATGGGAATTCGGGCGTAATCAAACGAAAATATTTATTATAGAAATAAAGTTAAGAGAGAACTGAAACATCACAGGCATTTTACATTATTTGATGGTTTTACCGTACTTGTTTTCTATAATCTATATATATAAAAGAGCTTGTCTGTTTGTTTGTCCGCTATAAAATCATAGACTGTTTCACTCACCGGGACCAAATTTGGCACAGTTAATGTTTAGGACCCGAGAAACGTAAATCAGCAAAAACGAAGTTTGGGGCTCAATTAGTTTTTTAAATTAATTTTTTAATGATTTTTTGTGGCCTTAACAGGTGCGAGTACCCCCTGTGGATACCACAACCTGTTATCAGTGAAATCCGAACCTATCCCCCGCGCGGTTATTACCAACACCTCTTCCCCTACGCGGGGGAAGAGGGATGCTCGGGGGGGGGGGGAGCTTCATGGTAATAATCTTTGGCCTTGCCTGCCTAACTGACTGACTGACTGACAGATAACGGACAGTACAAACCGTTGGACATAAAAAGCTGAAATTTTGCATGGCGATTTTTCTATAGTGGAGTCTATATTGGAGGGGTGAACTGAGAAAGATTTTTGAAACATTCTTCTTCGATTTTTTAAAATTAAATTTTTAAGCTGTTTTCTAATTGTTTTTAAGTTTGCATTTAAAATGATAATCTGGGGGTTATAAAATTTATATCACGAGAAAGATCATAAAATTTCCTTTAAAACGAAATCTTTTTCGAATCTTTACCTCCCTTTTCGGATTTTTGGTGAAATTTTTAAGATTAATTTTTAGAATTTAATTTATGAAATGCTGATCACGTGGTTTCTTTCCTTTTTGTGATACTTAAAAATTAATTTTGCGTTACATGCATAACAACGAAATAAATTGACAAAAGAAATATTAAAATACGGTAAAAGATAAAATTTAACCACTAGACTAACTGAGATGGGAGTTTTTTAAGAATGCAGTTCAAATTAGTATGTTTTAACACAACTTTCCCGGCTCTGCTTTGTGTCCTTTGTTATTTGCAGTTTTTGTCATCGCTTGAACCGATTTACAATTTGGTTTTTCTACGGTTTTGGCCTTAGGAAATTTAAAAACCGAATTACAATTCGCTTTTTTAACGGTTTTTGGCCTTGGGAAAATTAAAGACCGATACGGTTTTTGGCCTGTCGACAAAAAACCGAATGACCAAAGTAAGGAAAATAGGCTTCATGTGGAATCCCGCCTTACTTTGAATAAATAAAGGGGTTAATGCATCTTGCACTTTACCTCTTGGGTGATGTGGAAAACAGTGCGTATCTTGGGTGATGTGGAACAAACTGAGTTTTTAAAGGGAAATATAAATAATAAAGGCAAATGTAAATTATAAAACTTATTTCTAATTAAACCGTGGATCAAACAAATATAATTAAATATAATTAAACAGTATCTAACAAATATAATTAAACAGCAATCTTATTTAATCCAAACGTGCGAATCACGAAACACTGTATTATTTAACTCTCAATAAAATCAGACGTATAATCAGACGAAGGTCCGCAGGCTCAAAGTTTCTTTTTTTCTTATTGTTTGTATATCATTTCAGTAGAAACGCGCTAAGCGCAATCTGTCTAACCAGATGAACATGAAGAGCGGGGGGTGCAGCCCAGTATTTTTTTGATGGAATGCATCAAAAATTTTATATCTATATATCTACCCGGGCATCGCCGGGAAATAATGCTAGTATTACTATATAATCGGCCGAATTTGACATTGGAGAAAATTGGAAAGAGATGCTATACGGAACCTATTTGGCCGGACTTTTAAAGTAATGTAGGAAAATCGTCAAAATATGTCTTATACGTGTTTTCTTCCTAATGTATTTGGCACTCAACAAAGGAAGACTATATTCGAAATATACGAGACATAAAACCAACTACCATCGAAAGCTAACACCCTGAGCATTCAGCCTTTTTCCGCCACTAAAGATAGTATATATTGGGAGGTGGTGCGCAATATGATTTGATAAAGTACAGAGAACTTTCACCGGTTGCGAGACTCAAAACCCCAGGCTATGGTACCTACGAAAGCCTCCTAAAAATTCAGCCATTCTCTTGGATAAGTACGAAGTGGAGTAATACACAGACTTACATCGGACCTGATCCGGGATATAAAAATATATTAGCTGAGTGACTCAAAACCCAAGGCATTTATGAAATCCTACGATTTAAGCATTTAGTAATTCGTTTAGACAAGATACGGTGTACAATGGGTTAGTACACAATCAGACTTATATCCTGTTTTCCTACAAAAAATGTTTGCCACCTGATAGACTCAAAACTCAAGGCTGCGGTACCTACGGAATTATACTCACTACGCATTTAGAAATTATCTAGCCAAAAATATAATATAAAGTGTGATAGTACACGTACACAATCAAATTTTATCCTGATCAACTAAAAAAATTTTTTTCCAGCTGTGATTCTCAAAACCAATAGCTATGGAAACTGTGATAGCGTTTGCCCTAGTCTTTTCAGCTATTGCTCTTCACAGAATACAATAAATTCATTCTATTCTGTGCAAGAGTCTGCATTTAAAAATTATCTTTCCCAAAATATAATATAAAGTAGGGAAGTACACGTACACAATTTGACATATATCCTGCTCAGCTGAAAAAGAAATTTTTCCAGATGCGATACTCAAAACCAAAAGCTGTGGAAATTATGATAGCCTACGCCCTAGTCTTTTCAGTTACTGTGCAGCACAGAATACAATAAATTAATTGTATTGTGTACAAGAGTCTCCATTTAGAAATTCTCTTGCATAAAATATAATATAAAGTAGGGTAGTACACGTACACAATCAGACTTGTATCCTGATCAGCTGAAAAAAATTCCACCTGTGAAACTCAAAACCAAAAGCTATGGAAACTATGACAGTTTACGCCCTAGTCTTTTCGGCTGTTGTGCAGCACAGAATACGTAAAATCCACCGTATTATGTGCATTTAGAAATTCTCTTGCATAAAATATAATATAAAGTAGGGAAGTACACGTACACAATCAGACTTGTAGCCTGATCAGCTAAAAAAAAAATTCCGCCTACGATACTCAAAACCAAAAGCTGTGGAAACTATCATAGCTTACGCCCTAGTCTTTTCAGCTATCGTTCAGCACAGAATACAATAAATCCTTCGTGTTATGTGCAAGAGTCTGCATTTATAAATTGTTTTGCATAAAATATAATATAAAGTAGGGTAGTACACGTACACAATCAGACTTGTATCCTGATCAGCTGAAAAAAAATTGCACCTGTGAAACTCAAAACCAAAAGCTATGGAAACTTTGACAGTTTACGCCCTAGTCTTTTCAGCTATCGTGCAGCACAGAATACAATAAATCCATCGTATTCTGTGCAATAGAATGCATTTAGAAATTATTTTGCAAAAATTATAATATAAAGTGGGGTATTACACGTACGCAATCAGACTTGTATCCTGATCACCTGAGAAAAAAATTTCCAGCCGTGATACTCAAAACCAAAAGATGTGGAAACTATGATAGCCTTCCGCCTAGTCTTTTCAGCTATCGTTCAGCACAGAATACAATAAATCTTTCGTATTATGTGCAAGAGTCTGCATTTAGAAATTGCTTTGCATAAAATATAATATAAAGTAGGGTAGTACACGTACACAATCAGATTTGCATCCTGATCAGCTGAAAAAAAATTCCACCTGCGATACTCAAAATCAAAAGCTGTGGAAACTATGATAGATTATGCCTTAGTCATTTCAGCTATCGTGCAGCACAGAATACAATAAATCCATCGTATACTGTGCAATAATATGAATTTAGAAATTATTTTGCAAAAATTATAATATAAAGCGGGGTATTACACGTACGCAATCAGACTTGTATCCTGATCACCTGAGAAAAAAAATTTCTAGCCGTGATACTCAAAACCAAAAGATGTGGAAACTATGATAGCCTTCCGCCTAGTCTTTTCAGCTATTGTGCAGCACAGAATACAATAAATCCGAAAGGGAAAATTACATATATTTTAACTGCGGTAAATTTCTCGTGAGGTTTCCACTCAAATAAAACTTTCCTGGTGTTATTGCCTCTATAATATTTTTCTTCTTATTTTTAGTTTTAATTTTACCAGACTTAGTTTTATTTAAGTCGATTTAAATTCCTTTCCCTAAAAAAAATTTTCTTATGCTTTTTCGTAACTTTCCTGCGTTCCTTACTTTTCACTGCTTTAGATGTATATTTGTGTAGGTTCATTTCTATTCTTCATTTAACCGCTTATCGCTTACTCCTTTTTTCTTATTCATTTCTTTTCGTCCTAGATTGCGCGCATTTTTCTTTTAACATATCGATTTGCAAAAGTAGTAGGCCATGGATTTTTCCATTGTACTTTACTACGAAATACTTTCATGATTTTTTTCCAGCGATGTGTAGATTTATTTCCCCTATTCCCGCGCTTAATATGAATCAGAAATTTCATATAAAAAATTGCGGAGGCTTTCAATCTCACTATCATTAAGCGCTGCTTAAAACAAGTAGGTATTTAAATATATTAAACTACCTTCGACGCAGTACTTTTGAGGTACCTATTTTTGAGGCATAGTTGTTGTAACATATGGATTTATTGGAATTTAATCTATTACATACAGAGAAACCACTACAATACAATCCACTACATACAAAAAGTGACATTTTGAGGCATAATGAATGTAGCGAATATGTAGTGTTCGTAACTCAGCTTATCTATCTTTTAAAAGTCATTACAATGAATTTTTATCAGTCAAACACTAACACTCTAAAGTTACCGTTAAACCTTAAGAAAACTTATTTCAGGTCAAATTATTTCAGGTTTATTAAGTGTCAAATTATAACAGATAAGCTAACATTCACTTTACCAAACTGTGACGTATATCTGCCTAACGAGCCGCTTATTTCCATACCTAAAAAAATCTCACATCAAGGATTGTATCTGGGTGCTGGTCTGTTTTCTTACATTTATTTTCTCTTACTGGGATATTGTACACTTTGAACGGGAAATAGCAAATAATGTGTCTTACAAATAGTCAAATATTAACCTATAAATACGATACTGAAGATGATGACTGTTTTTAGATATTATTCAACATGAAATACAATAACTCCGTAAGGGAAAATTACATATACACTGCTGGCCACCCAAATTGCAACACCAAGAAAGACAAGAGATATCACAACAAAATTTATTTTGTAGATAACATGTTGACCAAGTATCAAATGATTAAATTTATAGACTTCTGTGAAGTGTGGTTCCTGCCAAAATCAGTAGCCAGAGTAGCCGCCATTGTTGGAGATCACCGTTGCCACACGCCTCGGCATTGATTCAAAGAGACTTTGGATGAGTTCTTGGGGTACAGCAGACCAAGCAGCTTCCACACGTTGCCAAAGTTGATCTGCTGTGGCAGCTGGGGATGGAATCTGGGTCAATCGTAGAGCAACCATGGACCACATGTTTTCTATCGGCGAAAGATCCGGAGAGCGAGGTGGCCAGGGAAGCAATTCAATCTGGCGATTGACGAAGAACCGTTGGACAATGCGTGCCACGTGTGGTCGCGCATTATCCTGTTGAAATATGGCTGTGGGCAAGCTCTGAAGGTAAGGAAGGACAACTGGCTCCAACACCACGGAGATGTAGCGCTGGCCGTTTAAAGTACCGGCAATGCGTACTAGAGGTGTGCGAGAGTGATATCCAATACCGTCCCATACCATAATACCCGGTGCAGGACCAGTGTGGCGGTGCATAACGCAGCTGTTCAGCATCCTCTCTTCACGGTGTCTCCAGACTCGAATGGGACCATCGTAGTGTTGCAGACAGAAGCGTGACTCGTCAGTAAAGACAATTTCATTCCATTCTGCCGTCCACATCCTTCTGTCATCGCACCATTGGCGGCGGAGACGTCTGTGGTTCTGCGTCAAGGGTAGACAAAGCAATGGACGTCTTGCGGACAGACCACTCTGCTGTAAACGGCGTCGAATGGTACGCGCAGAGACTGGATGATGCGTTACAGACTGCATGTGCTGTGCTATGGTTCGTGATGTGACTGAGCGATCCGTCACTGCCATGCGCACAATTTGCCTGTCATCACGTGAAGTGGTGCGCTGAGGTGGATGCGATCGAACACGCCAGTCCGTCGTACCCTCCTGCATCCAACGATCACATATCCGCATTACAGTTGTTTGGTTTCGTCCAACACGACTACCGATTTCCCTGAAAGATAATCCACAATCTCGGTAGGCCACTATCCTTCCTCTGTCGAACTCGGATACTTGATCAAAAGATGATCGCTGTTTTCGACGAGGCATAATTGATCGTTTTTTTGAAATAACCACAAGAAAAACACAATTGCCGAACTTGAAATCGTCGAAATCTCCAAGCCTTAAATAGCGCTTTGAAGTGGCGCCACAGGCGCCCGTGATGTGCGTATGCGCTGAAATTCTAATCATTTGCATATCTCACCTCCGCTAATGCATGTTGTAAATTTCATGTTATATGCATGTTTCCTTCAGGGTGTTGCATTTACAGTGGCCAGCAGTGTAGTTTAACTGGGTAAATTTCTCATTAGATTCTCACGTGAATAAAACTTTCCTAACTGTATTGCATCTATAATTCTTTTCCACATTTTCTTTGTTTTTAATTTTACTTCCCTTACTTTTATTTAAGCCAGAATTTATTTTCCTGAATATGAATATTCTTCTTATTCTTTTACATAACTTATCCTGTTTTCCTTACTTTTCTGTTCCTTAGATATATTTGTGTTGGTTCATTTCTATTCTTCAATCAACCGCTTGCGGCTTAATGACACTGGATTACAGTATTTACAAAGCTATATAAGGTCACAGGCCTTCAAAACACAGGCCTTTAATATTTGTGCTGGTTCATTTCTATTCTTCAATTAACCGCTTATGGCTTACGACACTGGATTACAGTATGTGCAAAGCTATATAAGGTCATAGGCCTTTAAAACTAAAAAAAAACAATAATTTGCTCCATCATTATTTTGCAATAAATTTACAAAATACAAAGTCAAAAAAAAAAATCACTGAAGTAGTGCAAAGGGGAAACACTTTTTTTTCCAAAGGAAGTACTTTGTTTAAGTATCTTTGGATACTTCAGCTGCCTGTCATGCAAAGTTTTATATAATCTATTATAATAACCGCTAATTGCCACTTCAATAAAGTTGTGTATTTGTTAACGTTCATAGAGAATTTCGACATCAAAATCAAAAGGAATGGGGTTCAAAACCCAAAAGATCTTAAAGTCCTTCAAAAGTTAAATTATTGATTAATATAATGTTCATTAAATTAGTCTGTCAAAGAGCATTGTATGCATATATCGTGCTACAAGTATGCAATATACCAAGCTTTTGTGTTTTAAGTGTTTTCAATATCTTTCAAAAACTGTCAAATTCATCAAAAATGAACAGATGTTTTCCAAATATAATTAAGTGTTCTTTTTCATGCTTAGCAAAAGCACCACATATAAAAAGCTATAATGTCCTCTGCACAAGGAAGGATCTCAGAATCAAGTGAATTAATTAATTTTGCTCTTAACGAACCACTTCAAGGTACTTAGCACAAGTGTTAATTACAGCACTACTTAGGTTAAATCCTCGAGCAAGAGTGTGATGCTCCATATGCTATTTCCTTGAATAATTTAAATTGGCGTATACAATAGAATGCGTCGGGTGATATTGGATGTGAGCACAAAGCGAAACTAAATTGCAAGCAAAAGATATAAGCCCTTTATTAGACTGTAAAATTAGATGTTGTCGGAAGATCCTTTTCTCTTTGGAATTTTCAGTTGTTTAAATAGAGTGCATTGACAGTGGAACCGCTTTTCTTTGAAATATTCATCTTTGAAAGTGGAGAAGGGGAACTCTCTAAATTATAAACAGCCTTCATTTTGAAATATACCAAATGCCTTCTGAAGATAAGATGAATGTATCCTAAAATTCACTTTATCATGAAGTTCAACAGTAAAATACGTTTTCATATCACATAGCTTTCAAGATAAATTCAAATAAAAGAATCATAGTACAAACTTGATCAAACAGGATTTCTATTTGATCATATTATTTACAAAATTTCTCCTTTTAATACTGTTCCCATGATGACTTTGCTCCTATTAATATATCACGTAAACATATAGTATCGTTTGTCAAGTTACGTAAAACATTCGATTGCAGAATTTAAAGAATCCCTAGTTTCTTGTGATCCAATGGGTGTGAAAACCTGGGAATATTTCAAGATGGATAATATTTTATTACAATACAACTACGGGAAAATCCACACTTCTTCAATTCCGTGGAGCTGAAGTGTTGGTTACGGGTGAGTTTTCCACAAGTCTTCCCACGAGTCATAACTACGTATTGTTGCGTTATGAGTGTAACATAAGCATTACCAGTGTTTACAGATCGTAATACCACTAGTCTATAACGAGTAGAAATTTATACGTTCTATTGTTTATCTGAGAAGTTATCATCTTTAATCTAAATTTCCATATCTGTATTAGTAAAGGCATAAGGAATTTCTACATGGGAAGAGTCCATATGAGCACTAGTGATGCAGAAAAAATATGGAACTAAGTCTCTCCTGCTTTCCAAACAGATTTTCAGCATGTAACTGTAATTAAATGTGTCATGGCTCCAAGATCTTCCAGTTTTCTGGAGACGGAAATAAGTGCCGGACAGAACGTTAATAAGTGCCTCGTGCAAGATGGTTGGTTGGTTGGTTGAGATAGTCATTTTGGGCTACATAAGGGCTAACTAGACCAGGACCTACTGATTAAACCGGATTTCGTAAATGCTGCAAACGTATATACCAATAGTGTCTCGAATGCACATACTCTGGTATTACATGCTATTCCGCCGCCCGATCCTCGTGCAAGAATATAAAGAATTTTTGCATTAAAATTCCCTATTTTCTTGCATATTAGGCAATTGGTACCTAATAGAAAGAGAAACTACATTAACTGGAGGGAGACTATCTCAGACACTGCTGTCTAAAAATGCGAGAGCTACATGTGTAATACGTGTTTCTCCATCCCTTTGCTTCCATGTTAGGTTTACACACAGCGAAATTCTTATGTATTCCGTAAGAGAGAAATGTTTACGCAAATAGATGATTTGTGGATGATTTTGTAAAGGTTTTTTATTCCGTCATTTACTTCTACCAATATTTATCAATAAATATTTTAAATTGTATTTGTCTCTTTAATAGTTAGATTATGTAAATATCACATGTAAATATCACATAGAAATCATGCATAAGGGTCATGCTCGAATGGTCACCCAAAGCAAACTAGTGGCTCTGAAAAATTTTTATATAATATATAATCAAAAGCAGCCAAGAAACAACATGTGATTAAATTACAACCTACTTCTACAGTATATTGATCAATAGCAATACAGTAACCATACAGGACAATACAGTAGTGAAAAGCATCCTGGTGACTACGCATTCCTATGAAATTATATTAAGTCAAACTGTCAACCATGCTCCAGCTTATCGTAATTTTACGTCTCCAACTTTACGCAAGTTTGCAGAAATAATGTATATGCTTAAAGCAGCATAATAATAGTATGCAGTTAAGGTAACTATATTTCTAAATTAAATTTTTTAAAATTTTAATATTATACAGTATAGACGTCCAGAAGCTGTGTAAATTTAATGTATATTAACTTATCTACAGAATCCCAATAACAATGTGTGACTGCATTACTTTTCTAAAGCATACCAGAAAGTCACAAACGTATGAATCTCTAATATTTGTTAGCCATGTAAATTTGATGTTAAAAGTATCTTAGTGATCCTGTTATATGACTATATGTAAATATACGAATTTAATAGAAATATACGAATATGGAAATAGAAATTTATATACATATTCATGGATAAGTATATGCAGCTATGTAGATATATATGATATACGAGATATACTTGAAGTAGCACAATAAGAGCATGTGTCTGCGATATATCCCGATTCTAAAGGTTATTGTTAAATAAGAGCATAAAAATCCACTAAATGCATTCTACTAAACATGTAAAAATGGTTTTCAGGAAAATTATCCTAAAAACAGTTACAATATGGGATTACAGAATAATATATTTCTGAAGCTTATCAGAAAATTACTGTGCAGTAATGAGTACTTAGTAATTTTACTGTAGTAAGTATAATAATGAGCAATAACAGTACATTTATTCTAATCCCGAGCAACATAATAACAATTAAAACTTTTAAAGAACTCATAAAAATTACAGTATAATTATATATATCCAGGTTGGTTGGTTTCTTGGTTGAGAGCATTCGGGGCAGCTTTTGCTTCAGAAGTTACTCATTTCGAAAATCTCAGTAATCACGTAAAATTAAACTATATCAAAATATTCCACGTAATGAGTTAAAACAACTTCTTCAAGAGAGTAATAACTTACAGACTTTGGTTAATTGCTGATTTTTTTAACCTTTCCTTACGGGATGGGATAGCATGTATCCCGAGAATTCGGGCCCAAGAATGAATGTATATATATATATATATATATATATATATATATATATATATATATAAATATAACCACCTTAATGGTCGTTCTTACAAATGAGGTTTGAAATTTCCAGTTCTAAAGAGGGAATCGGAAAAATGGGCCCCGTAAGCTAAAGGTTAATATAAACTATAGCTGTGTACACCAGTACCCATATAACTTTTATGCCGGGTATTTTTCAAAAATGACACCTACCTATTGTATGATACGGACCACGCGGTAGGGTCATGGAATTATATGAATCTTGAAAATTACAAGTAATTAGAGCTCATCTAAGCGCACCACTTAAAAGTACTTAGCACAATGATAGCTAATTAAGACCCTCCTTACAACCAATTCCCCAGAGATATGCGACGCAGCATACGCCATTTTGTTGAATACTTTTTTTTCGTGTGTATTAGAGACTGCATGTCTTTTTACGGTTAAAAGTGAAAAAAATAAATTAGAAGGCACGTGTTCATTGTGATATATTTTCTTTGTGGACAAGGTGAAAAACAAGTATTTGTTTCACAATATGATGGCAGAAAATAGAAATTTTGAATTGAAGTTGAACCCTTATATTTAATTTCATCAAATATGTAATGGTGTTAATCAAATAAGGTGAAACTGTGTTCTGACCATAATAGACTTCATATGAATAGGACTAGTTTTTTTACCTCCCTCATAGAGAACTTATCCATTTCCTTTAATCCCAAAAATTCTCGATAAGTAGACTGTCAGGTCTGAAGATCTAATTGTTTTGAAACACGAATTCTAAACAATCGTTGACATACGCCACATTTTCCAACATATTGACGGTCCAACTGCAGAATCTAATTCATTTAGTGGGCCAACCGGTCAGCAGCTCATTTGCTGTGAAAACCTCCCTGTGGTTGATTATGAACCCATAGATAGTTCGATTCTTGATATAGGCAGATATTTGTTGAGTAAAAACCAACAGTTGGACATTACAAATGTAATCACCTTGGAAAATTGTCCAGAAGACTTGGCAAATAGGGACCCTGGTCCTTTGTCCCATTCCAGATGGCTAACTGCGGCCCACCGAGTCCTTAGGTTATATATAAGTTCATAAGATCCCTCCGGAAACTTAAAAGAAATTGTTGGCTTCATCTTGAAATCATATATGCCATAAAAAAGAGCAAATATTTTACTCACGGATCAAAATATGTCTTTCAAGCAATCCAAACATCACGGTATATATTCGACCAATTACTTCAAGTTGCCGATCCAGTAATTCAACGAAATGCATTTTTTTTTGTGCATCCAGAGAATGTTCTATTGCCAATGCTTGTTGATGAAAAAGAACATATTTGAGAGCTTGGTTACAGAAGGATCTTAAAAGCAAGACAAACCGTCCCAAAGAAGAAGACTGTTAGACATTTCCTACCACCAAAGATAAACTTTCAAGCTTCCGATTATATTGAAATTATTAACTGGAATTCTTGTGTGGTGTATACTCCCCCAATGCTGCGGAACCTAAGTGAAGATGATATTAAATCATGCATCAATTCTGACACTACGCCCATCGGAGAAATACTAAAGTTTCCCCGTCACACCAAGGTTGTGGAGAGGTGCGTCAAAATTTTGAAAGAGGCCTCGAATAAAGTATGTGGACATGAAGCTAGAGATGGCTATATCCGAGCAACACTGAAGTCTAGATCGGTTATGCCACATTTCTCCAAAAGATCAGACTTTAAATGTGTATAGATATAAAAAAGAAAAAGTAAAAAACAGGGTAAGCCAAAGAATCCTACTCCATGGAAAATCACTGCAAATAGTCGCAAATATAATGTAAATACCACACCCAACAATCAGATGGTTGGTTGGGTAGGATGTGGGTGCACCTCGACGTGCAACCACTTCCGCGTGGTGAGTTCTGGGTCGTTTTGTTCTACAAAATCGAGCGAAAAGTTGCACATTGAAAATCGAAAAAAAATGTCAAATTTCTGTTTTTTTTTCAAAGACGTTGCGCGAACGGAAAAAATTAGATTTACGATCAGAATTTAATTTATTTAGGTCATTTAAACCATAAAACAAGCATAAAAACTAAAGCGTGTTTTTTTTAAAGTTTTAACTAACAAAAAAAATACAAAATTATCGCGATTTTTGCAATTTTTCACAAAAGTTTAAGTGCGATACGCGAATAGAAGATGTTAACCGATTTTAATTTTTTATGCCGCTTTTCTTCTCATTACAATAGGCAACTTTTCCGCACTAAAGCGTTCCGAAAAAAAAATACTTATTTTTTTCGACCCACCCAAGTAAAAAATCCACCGGAAAAAATAAATATTTATTTTTTTCGACCCACCCTTTTCCAACCATAGAAATCGGGCTCTTAGGCTTTGATAATTGACGCGTTTGGTGTAACTATTCAGCAATCGTCCGGTTAATTTATAATTAGATTAATCCCTTAGGGTCGACTAATAGGTAACATTTACCGCCATCTCTCCATAATTAAAAGAAAAATTCGACATGAAATTGTTACAATTGCATTTGCTCTGGGAAGAAAATTATTCTTGGGCAAAAGCATTTGTGTCTACATATAAATTTATATAAATTTTTATCTAATATTACATTTCAGTTTTTTTTAATGTGATGCTTTTCAAAGCAAATTAACTGTCTACCTATAATTGCTTACAGGACAAAGTGTTGTTGATGCCCCTGCGGCCTCAAGGCAAGGTCCCGAGTCCGGACTGCATATCAAAAGAGAGAAGACAATGTACAGAAAAAATATAGACACAGAAATATTTTTTACTCAGATGATGTTCCCGGCGATGGACAGTGACATTTTCACAGCGGACCTTTCAAGACGGAGGGATCTATTTCAGGCGGAGGACTGACTTTACATCAGATGACAACCAAGCCTTACTTTGGACTCGAACAGAAGCCCACGGCTTGGAAGGCGCAGACGTTATCCACAAGACCAATAGAAGGTCTGAGAGTCTCCCTATAAACGCTACAGTATAATTGTCGAGTTACTAGTTGATGGAATATTTAACGTGCCATGGTCACCTTGTAAAGGTACCCAATCATACATGAAGAGGAAATTCTTGAGGTTTTGACTGCGCAGGAAATGAAGTTTTGAGGAATTCCTTGTGTGTGGGGAAGTCTTGAGGTCGATGGTGGACTGTACAGTCCCCGAAATCCCGATTAGAAAACATTTCATGCGTGTGCGCATGTGTGTGCAAAGGTTCAGTCAGGAAAAGCAGATTTTTCCTTGAGGATTTACTGAACGTGTATGGCCACCTTTAAACACGAGTGCTAAACACACTAAACGATCCGCTGAGGTCAGCATAGGACTCCTACAAACATCCATGCCAACCGCAAGACTCAAAAGGCTGAATCCTAACCATTCAGTCCTTGTAGGCAGTGGAGGGATTCACATAAATTAACAACAGGTTCTATATCTTACCATTTTAAGTATACCATAAGATATACCGAAAGGTAGTTTAACAATTCATGCATTAACTACTAAAATAAAAACAAAAAAATAAGTACACAAAACTAGATTATGTTTTAAGAAAGAGTTTTTACACAATTAAACGCCTGACAAACTATAATTGAAAATATTTCCATATTGCTCTTTGATTGGCGTCCTCACTTGCAATTCTCTTTGCTTTTATCATAGGCTATGTGATTTATTCCTAACAATCTGTCCAATGTAGCAGTAAGATTCCATTCCTTTCCGATTACAGTGGACCGGCCGCCCAGTGTAGGTAGGTTTATTTTTTAAAAATGTTTATCCTGTGAACGATGCAGCTGGTGCTCATTAGCAAACGGTTCGCAGAACAGATACCTACATTAGGTATCGGTTATACAGAAGCGGTGCGAACCGGCTGAATACTACCACTGCTTGTAGGATGGACTGGTGACTAAATTAATACTTTACAGTCTAGTATTATTTTAACATTATATAACCAACACACATTATATAACATGACACTCGATTGTTTTAATCATATATCATATAAAAAAATTGAGATAATTTTTTTTAATGCGGAGGTCCTTGTCGTCGAACATTCGTCTATACTACGGCGCAATTTTACTGCCCATTTTTGTGGAGGCACCATATAGGCGGATAGTATTACCCCCTATGAAGAGACGACACGAACGGAGGAATTTTTCGTGGCGAGACGCCAGGATTCGATCCGAGCACCTTCCGCACCGAATACCAGCGCGCTGTACCACTGGGCCGCCAAAAGCCCAAATTGAGATTATACCGGGTGGCCATAATTAAACTGACAGTGCTCACAGTGTTCTGTAGCGCGATCTATTTGCGAGAATGACGCCACATTTTGTAGGAAGATTAAACAAGACGGGGGACGAAGGATTCCGCGAAAAAATAAATTAGTTTCAAAAGTCACCGCTAGGGGAATATTTGGCGCTGTGTAATAGAAAATAGAGTGTTAACAAATGCAAATTAATATGGAATAAAATTACCTTTTACTATGCACATTTTCTTATTTAGTTCAAGTGCAATATGGCAACATTTTTAAAAAAGCGTAAAATCTACATAAACACCGATAAAGTCTCGTGATCTGCAATATCACGTACGCTGAGCAGAAAAAGAAGTTCTTTATTCAAATTTCACGTTACATTCATTGACACAGTGCCAGCTGCTTGGGTTTTAAAAGGCAATGTTTTACGTTTCGAATCAATCGGATTGAAAGTTTATGTGCAATGTCTCCTTCCTTAGTCGAGCGTGCGTTACTGGTCAAATTCTTTTACCTCAACCAGTGCAACGCGTCAGCCGCTCTTCGTGCTTTTAGAACGCACAAAAAAAATGCGTAAAGGTAACAGTCCTGTGTCAGTTAATGGGCTAACAGCAATGGTTGCGACGTTTGAGAAAACAGGTTCTCTGAAGGTTCAGTCAGGCAGAGGACGAAAACCTGTACCACAGGATACAATCGAAGCAGTTGCCACGGCGATTGTCGATAGAGGACCAGACAATATTGCTGCCACCTTTAGCGCTCGTGGATTAGCTCGGAATATGGATATGCCTTACAGTACGGTTTGGAAAATCTTACGAAAGATTATCAACTTCTATCCGTACAAGATCAGCCGTGTACAGGAGTTACTGTACCCCGACCATGATAAGTGATTGACTTTTGCTCGCACCTTTCTTGCCAGAATGGAGGTGGATGATGCTTGGCCGTGGAAAATCTTATGGGGAGACGAGGCCCACTTTTACCTGCATGGAACTGTGAATACCCAGAACTGCCGAATTTGGGAAGACAAATCACCACATGCAGTCACAGAAATTCCCTTACATTCACCAAAGGTAACTGTTTGGTGTTGGTTCACAGCGGAATTTATCGTAGGTCCATTCTTCTATGAGAACATTACCCCGACGAAACCTGTTCTGTTACCATAGAGAAATATCGCCACATGTTGAACAGCTTTGTCATTCCGGCACTTCAGCAAAGACAATGCCTGGGGGAAATCATTTTCATGCAAGATGGAGCCCCTCCACACGTTGCTGTACGGGTGCAACAGCTGCTACGACAGAAATTCACAACAGAAAGAGTCATTAGCCGCTACTTTCCAACTGCATGGCCACCTCGGTTGCCTGATCTTACCCCATGCGACTTCTGGCTATGGGGTTACCTTAAGTCCAATGTCTATCAAGGAGTGGTCCAGGACCTGGCTACGTTGAAGTATAACATATCACGGACTGTACGGGAGATTCCTGCAGACATGTTACTTTCTGCTGTTGTGCATACTGTGCACAGAATGCAATATGTGGTCCACAACAACGGCAGCCACATTGAACCTCATTTGAATGCAAAATAAAAGGTAATTTCCGTATTGATTTGCATTTGCTAACACTCAATTTTCTATTACACAGCGCCAAATATTCCCCTAGTGGTGACTTTTGGAACTAATTTATTTTTTCGCGGAATCCTTCGTCCCCCGTCTTGTTTAATCTTCCTACAAAATGTGGCGTCATTCTCGCAAATAGATCGTACTACAGAACACTGTGAGCACTGTCAGTTTAATTATGGCCACCCGGTATATACCTAGAAAATGTTATATTAAATTTTATGATAGATACATCACTTTATTCGCTAACTATAACATTTTGTTTTACATTTTATACTTTATATGTGTTGCTATATAAGACAATTGTCTAGATTTTGCAAATCGTCCATCTATTCATTTATTTTGGTTACATCTATTTTTCAAAGTTTGTATAACTTACATAATTATTTTCAAAACGAATGATATTTTTAATGCTAGAAGAAACTGCAGAAATTTTATTGAGATAAATTTTACTATTTACTCTGGGAAATTAAAAAAAATAGTCTGATCTTACTATCGTTACACTGACAACATATAATTACAAAAGAAAAAAAATCCCTTTTTCAAATTACATTTCAAATCTTATTCCTTTTAACTAATTACATTTTAGTCATTCTCCATAATAAATCATTACGTACTACCGCAGGTAATGATACTCCAAACAGAAGCTTTGCCGTTTTTATTACAAGGATATCGTTTCAATAATGATTATTTCAGACAACATTTACGTTAACTTTTTTTATTCCCAGTGCCTAGGGAAAGACAGAAACGGTTAATAAAAAGACAGAACAAAATAAAGGATAGATCACAAAAGGAATATTTAAAAAAACGAATATTCAAAAAGCAATATAACCGAAATCACTGTCCCAAACACTCTCCAATTTTGGGAGACCTCAGAATTTACCCGACCAGTTTTGCAAAGAAACACATATGTTCAAGGGATCAGGTTGCCGGTGCCTAGCGCCACGAGACACGTTTAATAAAATTTGTGTTATTAGGTGGATATAATGAAAAACTATTGTAATGATGTGATTTTTTTGCACAAAGAACAGCTTTCGTACACCCCAAAGTTTAAAAGCTTACATTTGACTCGAACTCATCACGTGTAGTCTGAAAACCCGAAATTACTTAACAAGAACAAAAGAAAATTCTTCAATACAAATCTAATACATATTTCGAGCCAAAAAAAATCATAGTATGAAAGGGGCGTTCTCTCAATATTTCTAAAACCAGACAAAACTTATCCCTGAATGTGGCAGAATGCAGTAATCTCTGATTAGTATAATATTTTTCTGGGCTTTTATCTGTAAACTCATAAGTAATAATTAATTTTTGTGACTCGCACATCAAAAGGATTAAATTTCTGAGTGAATTCCCGTCTTATGAATCCAATATATATATATATATATTTGTAAAATTTATTTACTGAAGAAACGAACAGAATAGTTAGTAATATTCTTCCCTTAGAAAAAAACTTAAAAAAGAGATGTTCCATAACCGTTTAAACATTATCCATATAATCAAACCTTGCTATGCCAATGTATGTTTCAGAAAAACTATGTTCTAGACACTGACTAATGCTGATACTAAATGCTGATCCAAACAACTATAAAACATAAGTGACGGTTAAATCTAAAATATTCAACAGATTTTAACCAGAAAACATATTACTGAAAGTAGGTCAACTGAAAGCAAAAATTTATACATTATCTTCCCATATTTAAGATATGTCATTTGAAGTTGTTCTATAACTCATACACTAATAAAATAAATAAAGTTATTAAGGAATTACTTTAAAAATACAGAGCAAGATTAATATATATATATATAAGATTATGAGATAACGTATGATGCATATGGAAATCAAGTCTTGCTGACAAAGTTAAATGAGTAGTAAAATAATTATTCCAATAAAGAATTGATAATTAAAATTTACAGTAAATAAATGTTTGAAACTAAATATCAGTTTACTTCTTTGAGATATTAAAATTCTAAAATTTAAAGATTGATTTTAAATATAATTTTTCGAGAACTTTAATCCCTAAATGATTATCTAAAAATTAAAAATTATTTTTAAGTCCTAAATATAAGATTCCCAAGAAACTTTTTAACATATTTCTTTTAAAATGAAAGCATGTTCACTATGTTTTCGCCAATGAAAAATTTCAATTAGCGCATACGCTCCTGTACGTTCTTCATAAAATATTAACACTCTAGGAATATTGCAGCACTACAAAATCTGATATTGAATATTCAAAGTAGAATTAAGTTATTGAAAATTTTCATATTTAACAAGATTGAAACATAATATAATTAATGAGCAAGATGCTGCACGGGCTATGCTTGGTTTAATAAAGTTAAGCTGTTTAAAATGCCCCAAACTCCTTAAGTTATCAATCTCAGGGAAGTCATTAAAGTTATTATTTTATTTCTGAAATATATCTAACGTGCTAAAATTTCAAAACTTGTACGAAAATTTTCAGAAAACTTCTATGGGATTATGAGCACTTTTATTTAAATTATGATTGGTACTGTTATAGACGTTACAAGGGGTATACACAGCAGTATGAATGGTGAACTATTAGACATGGGAACAGTTTCCAGTCGTTTCAGCTAAGTTCTTCTTACATATGGAGCTTTAAGGCTCATGAAATGCATACCCTTGAAAAAGTATGCTCAATAATTAGAGCATATTAAAAAATAGATCAATAAAGCAAGATCAAATAAAGTGTGCTTACTTTGCTTGTTGTGCTATACCGAATTTTACTTCCCGTGCCAGTTATTATCACATATGGCAATCATGTTTATCAGTATTAAGATTTCTGTTAAAGACTCTAAATTTGGAGATAAGCAATCCAAATTTTGGCACTCTAGGGGTTATTTTAAAATTAGAATTTCTTTCGGTATTACTTCATTCGTAAGCTAGCTGTGTAGTGTAGTTGGATACATTTTAATGTTCCTTCTCTTTATATGTCTGTTATGGTCATTAATTGAATTTTTGTGTACAAAATGAGTATAATAAAAGTGAATGTAAAGGATTTGATATTGTTGGAAATTTTACCGAAAATTAACTTACCTATAGATTTCCCACAGTGTATGTAGTATTGCACTCACGCTATTGTTTTGATTTTGACAGTTGCCAAATACATTTTCTTAATATCCTAGTAATCGGGTAATCAACCGTGTTAACCTAGTAAATTCGTTTGTAGATGACGTCTTTACACCAGATTCTGTTGTATGACGTCATTTGCATTCATCAACTGTTAGTGCGGTTTTATTTGTTTTCCCCACGATTTATTGATTACGATTTGGGATCAACCCGCTGTGTGCTGTCTATAATTTATGCAAATATTCTGTGTATATATATTGACTGTGTAGCGAGTTTTGTTCCCTTTTGCTTTTGTTCTCGCCCTTTTTTTCTGTGTTTTTCCGGCTGAGGTAGAGCCTGTTGTAGGTGAGATGTCTCGTGACCGAGACAGTTTTAGTTTATTATGTTTGCATGTAAATTAATATTTCAGTTTATCTATAACTTCGAATAAAGAAGTTTTTATTTTTTCTCTGTTTCTGTCATTGTGTACTGCCAGACACACTCTGCTTATCGTCCCTATGTCTGACAATAGATATAGTAATCGGAGTTAATAGGTAAAAAAATGAGTGATTGACTTGTGCATAGGGAGTGGTTTATATTGCGTAAAGTGTGGGTGCGTAATGAGTTTGGTTATGAGGAGGGGTACATCCGATGTCTATGAATGGAGACGTCGGATGAGATATGGGGAAAATACACATGATGTTAAAATGTCAGTGACAAAGGGTTATTGGTTAGGTTTAAGTATATTATGTATGGGCATTACATCCACACATTAAGTATATGTGGATTTATAAGTATAAAAATCGGCAGATTGTTTGGGAATTGAATACGAGGGAACATACGATTGTAGACTGGATGAATTTGTAAAGTGAGGTGTTTATGAGAGAAAAATGGAAAATTGGAGCACGTGGTGTGACAGATGTCTGAAATTGACGACACTACATTTAGGAAAGAAATTTTCATCATGGTAAAAGACTGCAAGTATTAGGCGGCGTGAAAAGGGGATTGTATAAGTGTTTTTAGAGTAGTGATGGATCGAACGAGACAAACTTTGCTGGCTGTTAAAAAGCAGTATGTGCTGCCGGCAATCATGATCATATCGGACTGTTGGAGTTCATAAGATTGCTTTTCTGATGAAGGCTCAGTACATCTAAGGTTAAATCCCTTTATCGATTTAAGTACGCCCAGACAATCTGCTCGTGACAAACCCTTGCTTTACATCTCTGCCGTAGCATTATACTCCGTGGAGGGCAAATATTAAGAATAATTAAATTTAAACATACAAAATAATGGGTTCAAATCAATTCAAAAGCAAAAATTTTAATGTAGGTCACGCCTCCAAACAAACGTCTGCACGCTTTAAATAAACTTTGGATGATTTTATACAAGTTGATATATGTCAGGATAATAAATACAACTTGGAAGATTTATTTAATTTCCTATCAACTACTCTGAGAAGAGTTACTTACTGTTACTGATAGTAAAAACTTCCTATAGAACGTAGTCTTTATAATGACCGTTTCATGTAGGATTGGATGATGGAATGTTCAAAGCAAAACAGTCACAGACTAAGAACTTCAGAGCCTTAAATGTGACCAAAAGGTTCTTTTTGTTAATTTAGAGCCAATTCATTGGAGACAACAGCTCTATTCATCATTAAATAATTAATTTAATCACTGAAAGGAGTTGCTTTAGGAAATACTCACCAGGATATTAATGATCTTCGGCTTTTGTACACCGGAGTGTTTTCATTCTGTGCTGTAAAAACTAAAATACTACTTTCAACTCCACTAAAGATCTTTTAATTAAGGCATGGGCAGAACTATAAACAAACAACCTAATGAGATTGTTTACGCATGCAAAAAGGTGATATATAAGGCAGGTAATCTGAATATGACTCTGACTATCTAAATGGCTTTTCAAAATGATTTCAAAGTAGATAAATAAAATAGTTAGTCCGTTAGTTTTTAGTGCAAAACATCAAACTAAAATTGATGTTAAACCATCATCGAACTCAGTGGATTTTTACTGTTTTTGCATGATGAAGATTCAGTGTACAACATCCAAATATGGAAGAAAATGGCATCGCTATAAATTGAAACATTACTCATATTTTAGTCTAATGCAAGTAATTTTCTCCTAATCGGCAAAATTACACTCGGATATTTGCCGCTCCAAGTCTTCACTAGCTTTATTAAATCAGTAGTGAGTGAAATCAGGAAGGTGCAGAAAAAGAGACTGGACTAGCTCAGGAAATTAATAAGTCGTTCGTGCCATTTCAAACTATATTCATTCCTCAATGTATTCAGACATTTGAGCCGAAAAGTTATCGGTTGACTTCTTATCCGTTAAACCAACCGATAAGATCCTGTTGATCAGATCAGGATCTATAGTAGGAGATAATAATTTTGATTCTCATGAAGATTGGACTATCAGCATAAAGACATTACATGCCGTCAAGGCCTAGTGAAAATTGGATGAAAACATCCATTATCCGAGACTACACTAACGAAAGCATGATAATCGTAAAAAAGCAATTAACAAAAGCCATAGACTAAAAAATCTTGATAGTGGATGTAGATCACAAAGCAAAGGGGTTGCTTTGAAAGACGCTGAGGATTCATAAAATTGAGGCTACCAGCTAGAAATTCGGGAGATGGAACTTTAATAGTGGCAACACGGTTGTAGAGCCCCCATGCAGAAGAACCCAGGAAAGCATCTTACACCACACGTACGCCAAGTATATGTCATACCTCAGAGCGAATTACTCTCCCCACAAACATCACACGCCTGCACGGTGATAGGATGAACACAGCCATTTTTTAGTTACCAATCTATCGTACGAAATGATTTGTTGCATCCTACTAAGGGAATGAAAATGCTTTTGCGCATACTATGGCTGACGTGTTTGCTGGCTGGGGCTGCGAATTGCTCTACCATTCCCCATATTTATCGGACTTAAGTCCCTGTGACTTTGATCTCATCCCCAAAATGATGGACCCTCTCCGTGGATTCCACCACAGATTCTGTAGGCTTTAGACTGCTTCATTCGAAAAATCAACAGATCAAGTGCTACCAACGGCATCCTGCAGTTTCAAGAACGTTAGACGAGGTTGCTAAACAATGCTAGCTACTGGTTTGAACGGCTATAAAAGTTTCACCCCTGTATCTCTTCTATATAGTTTGTACATACTAAGTTGCCACTATTAAAGTTCCATCCTATGTATATTAGAATGAATGTTACAATAAAGCGCTTCATACCGGGTGTCCCAAAAATGACCGATGATTTGAAAAATCAATTAAAGAAAAACGGATGGTGATAGAAATGTACAGTTTGCTGCATTCTACTTAGGTAACCAGGGAATTTATTCTCACCAATTTTCAAAATTATTTGCAAAGTTCGTCAACAGATGGCGCTGCTGACTGGGAAAAACTATAAAACAATATTTTCAAAGCAAGAAGCATACGCAAAGTGGCATGGATTGGCCTCCCTATTCGCCAGATTTGACGTCATGCGATTTTTTCTTTGGGGGTACTTGAAAGACCAGGTGTATTGTCACAATTCACAAACTGTAGATGAACTGGAACAATACATCTCTGCTGCTTGTCAGAACATTCAAACTGAAATGTTTGCACGGGCGTCTGCGAAATTTGACCTCAGACTGCGCCACGTTGTTGCTGCAAACGGTGGTTATTTTGAAAACATTTTTTACCCAATGGCAAGGCAAAATTCCAATACATATAAAAAGATAAAATGACAGTACAAAGATAAAAACATGTACATGAGATGGCGAAATTGAAAACGGGGTATAAGACCGAAGTCATTGCCTTAAAAGTTCTCTTGCTTCCCAATACCTTGAGAACACAGTGTGCTCGCGGAGGGCCCCACATCGAAGCAAGTGGTCCCCGCCCATCTCTTCTCCAGTATCACAAAGTGGACAAAAAGGCGTGGCGGAAAGACCTATACGTTGTAGGTGAGCAGAGAGACAATCATGGCCCGTAGATAAACGGAAGGCCGCAACTGCATCACGTCTAGGTTTGTCGGGAATTGAAGATGGGCTTAACCTCCCCCAACTTTTTAAGCCTGTTCGAGTCTGAAGATCCCGCAATGAGTTAGTTTTACATAGATTTTTCAGGAACAGTTTTATTTTCCAAAAGGAAGTTGATGTATTTGGATGTTATAGTATATTCGCACCCTTTTTTGCAAAGGAATCTGCTTGTTCATTATCACAGACACCACAATGAGCAGGCATCCATTGGAGAACGATTCGTTTTCCCCTCAAATTCAAACTTATCATAAGCTCTTGACATCGAGAAATCGCAGGTGTCAGGGGGAGTTCAACAGAGCTAATTGATTGAATGGCTGCCTGTGAGTCCGAAAAGAGGACTGCATTTTTAAATTTGTGTTGAAGAGCCAGCAGCTGCTGTAAGGTTATGCTCACGGCAACCACTTCACCAACGAAGCTGTACCAATGTAGCCTGCTGGGGCGTAGAAAGAAAAAAGGTCCGAAAAGACACCAGCCCCTATATTAAAATGGCTGTCAAATTGAGATCCATCAGTAAAAATGTGCAGCCAATTTTTAGGTGGGTATCTAACCGCAATGGTCTCCAGGGTAATACTTCTTAGGATACTTGGTGCGACATATATTTTCCTATAGATGGTTTCAACTAGATCCAATTTTGTTTCGACATTAGTTATTTCCAAGGGATTTCTAGGTTTCATAAGAAGTTGAACATGACCCGGGAGAACAAAATCCTTTCTAATGTCTAGAATTTTCTGGATAAATCCATTCTGAGTTTCAAGTTGTCTAGGCTTGATCACATAGTCCCTCCAGTAGGAGTCATCGATTCTCAGAAGCTTTTCATAGAGGACCAAAGCCCTCTCCTTCATAATATCTTGGAAAGGCTTATTTTCTGTCAGGATTAGCATCGCATCGATCGGCGTAGACTTCACAGCACCTATAATCAAGCGGAGAGATTCATTTTGCAGAACTTCGAGTTTGTTGATCACCAGTTGTGGGGCTGTGATGAGGACCTAACAGCAATAAGTCATTAAAGGGACGATAAATGTATTATATGTAGTGTTAAGGGTAGACCGGGCACTCCCCCATTTACAACCTGCCAGACGCTTAAGGACATTAAATCTATATTTTGAAAACATTGTTTTATAGTTTTTCCCAGTCAGCAGCGCCATCTGTTGACGAACTTTGTGACTAATTTTGAAAATTGGTGAGAATAAATTCCCTGGTTACCTAAGCAGAATGCAGCAAACCATACATTTCTATCGCCTTCCGTTTTTCTTTAATTGATTTTTCAAATCGTCGGTAATTTTTGGGACACCCGGTATCAAAAGTATGCTTACATATATTTTAAGTCTTGTCACAAATAAATTATTTTGTGTTTGCTGGTGCATCACAATAAAATTCATTAGGTTGTGTATTCGTAATATGGAGAAGTCTTCAAATTGAGATAATGTCCAAAGAACCCCTTTTATTTTTGTCTTTGTTCTATCAAATAGTAAAGCTTAGAACCATCAAAAAGACAGACTGCAGTGTAAGTTAGCGTTGCAATCACTCCTAATATCCTGATGTCCTTCAGATGCGTTTAATTTACTGTCGAGAGACTAATTTTCATTAGGTCGAATCCTTATGGAAAAGTAAAAGGAGGATATTATTAGACTTTAACAAATAATTACAGAAAGAAAACTGATTATGGTTTACCTCAACACACACATATATATAAATATATATATAAATAAATATATATATATATATATATATATATATATATATATATATATATATATATATATATATATATATATATATATATATATATATATATATATATATATATATATATAATAGTATATAGAATTTCTATGCTCACTTCTACCCAGACTTAGGTGTATATAATTTGAAGTGGCACTCTATTTGAATTTGATGCAAACACAGTTTATACATGAAAGAATGTTTATTGAATTCATTGCACATATAATTGGCTTTTACAGCAATAAGCATGCGTACTACTTGTACGGAATGTATAAACACAGCTTTCAAGAACAATATATTTTTATACTCACGAACAGTAAGTCAAACCAGCAGTACTGCCATGTAAACTTCTGGCCCGTTAAGCACTAGCGCAGGATAACACCTTTTCAACCTTAACAACCTCCCCTTTTTCATTAATGACGCTGCGTGGTATTTATACTAAGAGCGTATGCCGAAATTAGCATATCTGAAGCAGCTTCTTTAATTCATTAATTCAAAAGTTCGATTCTTGTGAATCGAATCTTGTGTATACCTTACAAGTAAAATAATTCATTGTTTGTGAGATTCATTGGACTTTATACTTCATATATAAAACATTTCTCATTTACAATATATGAAATTATTGCACATTGAATACTAAAAGAACTTTGTTTAGATGAACTCGTGTAAAAGGTTTGCTAATGGAATTAAACCTCGAAATATTTTCAGATATATAGCTAAGGACGTATATCTGGAAGGTTTTACGAGATAGCATGGAACTATTTTAAAATATTCTCCTTTCCACTCTGTGTCCATAAAAAAAGCAAATACCCTAAGAATATCGACCAAAACGAAGCACGTAAGTTCAATATTTGATTCAAAAAGTACTACAGTCTTGTTATCTCAAAAGGAATAGACTTTTAAAATCGAAATAAACAACAAACAAGTTGTAGTAAGAAGAATTCAAAAAAAGGAAGACAACTGTATCTTCTTTTAAACACTTCCTATCTGAAAACAACTTTAGAAATAACGGTTAAGCTTAGTTCTCAAGAACTTAAAGGAATTTTTAGATTCAAGTCACATTCTACACATGTTCTCCATACTGAATTAAATTTTTCATTCAAGTACTTCTCAGCAAATATTTGAATAGGGATTATATATAATCGCGTAGCACTCAACAAAGAATAGAGGATGACGAATACAGTTAAATTTGAAATAAGCTATACAAGTTTCTATAACTCGCTACATTTGTTTTATTCCAGAGACCTTCCGTAATATTTGCATAAATCTTTACTGGGATTAAATTCAAATTTTGCAGACAATTTATCAGAATTTATTTTAAAACATATGTACATTTAAAATAATAAGCAATGGTATTTTAGATCTAGCAGTTATTTCGTTTAGAAATGTAAACAGATTTTTCAAAAACTTTCACAGGGAAATAGAACGGTTGTGTACACGGATGGCTCATTTAAATAGATACCTTAACCAAGGTGGTGCTAGTGTTCTCATTAATACCCAAATGCGGGAAAAAACTTTGCGGAAAATTCACACTGGTTCAATTGCATCAAATTTCCCCAGTGAATTAATTGCAATCAAGGAAACACATTTTCTTTATTTGTCCAATCCTGCCGTTTGCTCAATGGATGGGCTCGTTATTTTTTCTGACTCAAGATCAGCCTTGGAAGCTATAAAAAATAGAGAATCCTCCTTAACCCACAATATAAGGATATTCTTTGTCAACTTCATTGTAAGGGACAGTTCTATACCCTTCAATGGATCTCAGCACTTGTCAATATTGAAGGAAATGGGTGTGTTGACTCGCTGGAGGAGGAAGGGAGACCTTTGCCCAGACCTCTTCCTCCATCACACTAGCAGATGTTAACGCAGTAGCCAGGTGCAGATTATCATCCAACCTGCTAAGAAACCACTAATTTCGGACTTTAACTGTCCCAGGAAAATTGCATCTACAATAGCTAGATAAAGAAATAATCTCTTTATGGGTGCGAAAATCCATCCTGAGGACACAAGATCTTTTATCAACTGTAGAAATTGTCTAGAAACCCATCTTTCTCCGGAACGTATCTATAACTGTCCAACTATTGTGGCTGCCATTTTCAAGCTTTTTTTGTACCCTCAAGAACTTCTGTACAGCTTACAGGCACTTGATCTTGCAGCTGCTGTTATCCAGGCTTTTGGTTCTATTGAAGACTTTTTCTCCTAAAATATTCATAGACACGAAAACAACAACAGAATTTTTAAACTCTTAGACATTGCCTTAAGAAGATTCCAAAAAAAATTTAAGGTGGAACAGGGCCTTGAATCTTGACGAAATGACTATAAATATGATCTAATTCGAATCACAAAAACTCAAATAACATTATAAAAAGAAATTTTCTTTCTTTATACATATAAAGTACAGTCGAATCCGATTAATTGGACAACAGTTAATCGGACCAGCTGGTTATTAGGACCAAAACGATCGCGTCCCAGTGTGGTCCGATTAACCGGAATGGACTGTACATATTTTTAAATATGTTATATATAAAAATGGAAATTAAAAATCTATAAATAATTTTCAAATTAGTAGTTTAGAATTTTATATGATTAACTGGTGATTAAAAATCATAAAGTGATGCGAACATCATAAAATTGAGACATAAGCTTACAGAAGATAATTAATATCAGAATACACTTGTAATATATTTACCTGTAATATAAAACCAAACAAATTGAAATAAATATTATTTAAAATAAAAATTGAGCATCAATTTAGAAAACTTCAAAAAATATCACAATTATTTGCATAATTTTCCCACAAAAAAAAAGCATTCTAGAATTGCACATTTTTCTGGTTTTAAAATGTAGAGTACCATGAAATATACATATGAGTGTAGTTTTATCAGCTTCCTACTGATAGTATAAAAGTAATGCTGCAAGCAAACTCAAATCAGCAGTTAATCATATAAAATCCTAAACTGCTATTTTGAAAATTATTTATAGATTTATAATTTCCCTTTTTATATATGACATATTTTAAGATATGTACTTTATATGTATAAACAAATGAAATTCTTTTTTTTATATTATTTGACTTTTTCTGGTTAGAATTAGACCATATTTATCGTCATTTCGTTGAGCTTTAAGATCATGTGCCCCCTTAAATTAGTTAAGAGACCTCTTATGAGATAGGGTTGCTTAATTCATGCTTAATTTTTGAGAGACAATCGTTATCAACTTTATTTTGATTGACAACTGAGTGGAAAAAATATTGATAAATACTTTCCACGAGGTAAAAAAAATAGTATCGATTATACTGATTGTGCTTGTTATTAACCTCTAAAAAATTTATAATTAATATCATTTTAGTAATTTTTATTAGGAATTTAGTATAAAATTTAAGTAATAATTGCTAGTTACTTAAAAGCCGCATTCAGTAATAATTAGTAATGTTTTATCAATCTCAATTAAGCAAATACTTAGTAATCTAATTTTAGTAATTATTTAAACATGTAATTTTAATAATCTTTTTATGGATTTTATAGTAATAACTTTTTCAGAAATATAATTTCACTTTCATTCAAGTGGGATTATTGTATCTCACTGCAATAATTATATTTATCTTCATAACATGACATCTTTTAATGAATGTAAAATTTTTATCTTGATAACATGACATCTTTTAATTAATGTAAAATAAATTGAATTTGTTGGAATTTTAAAAATGTGTTCAAGCTGCTTAAAAATTTTCTATAAAAAATTACTTCATTTACATGAGATCTGTATTGTAATTTTATTACGGAAAATATATATCGTTAACAAGAGTAGTTAAGTTCAACTTAACTTTATCAATTACAAAATGTTACTATTTGAAAACTAAGTTGTTAAAACTTCAACACCCGCCATAGAATAAATGAGATAACATATCTGAACCCGTGAAATAGGCGGTATAATCGATATATATATATATATATATATATATATATATATATATATAACACCCATCGATCCTTGAATATATGTGAAGGCATTCTATATCATTCTATTCGTTTATATTTTTAGCTGTCAGCTCAAACACAAATGCACATTTCCACCAATTCAATTGATGAAAACCTTTTAAAATTCAATTCCTATTTTGTAATACATTAATGCATTAAACTTTCAAACTAATTGCGTTTAGAAAATGTTCATGAACCACTCTTATAACGGTTATTACGAAAAGCACCTTAATAATAACAGAATATTAACGAAGAAAAAATACGCATGCCTAACATTTTACTTCTAAACTGGAACATTTAACACAGGGTAAACAAATAACAGTTTCAACAAAAAATTTTACGTCTTTGGCATTCGAAATTTCGAGCACATTCAAATCCTCCTAACGACCTCGGAATAAACGGAGCACGTAAATTCAATATTTGATTCAATATGCACAATTTAATAATTGTGCAATTTAATAATTGTGCACAATGAACTCAGAAATGTATTTTGAAATGAAAATAAGCAAAAGTTTCCCAGTCAATTCAAAAGCAAAACTACTTCTCTAAAACACTTTATTCCGAAAAATCTTACAAATCACTGTTCGATTTAGGCTGAACAATTTTTTAACATAGGCACATCTTATTCATCGCCCACTACTGCTTAAATTAAAGAACATTTCAGAAAATATATTAAAAGAGAAACTTAATAAAGTCGCGTACCACGAAGGAAACGACTATGAGTTCCAATTTTGCTTTTAAGAAATAAAGAATTAAAGCTAGAAAAAATATCAAATATATTTTAAATTAAGGTATCTGTTATGTTGAAACGAGATTTTTTGTGGAAAATGTCATTTTTTTGGGGGGGGAGGGGGGTCCCGTTTAAAAATGAAATTCTTTAGGATTCTAAAAGATTATATTAGTACGATTACTGGAGGTAATTGTATATATATATATATGAAATAATTAAAACCCTTTTTATTGTTTTACACGCCCTTTCCAAAATCTTCATCCTAACGCAATAGAACACAGTCCCTCTTTCTTTATTTCTACCTAAATCCAAACCGAAGTAATTTATTAGTTTTTCCCCCAAGGCACGTGTGGCCAAAGCTTATATAACAGTTATATAACGCGAACGGCGTGGAACATTCGAAAACCATCTACCGATATGATGCGCTAGGGTCATGTGTTCGCTTCTGGCCAATTAAAAAGTCAGTGCGCACCATACCTGGCAGATCTTGTAACCCTTTCTGAAGTTTTTGCGTTCGAACCAGCAAACCATCAAGATCTGAGATTTTCGAGCTCCCAAATTGCGGGACGGGAGCCCCGTTCCCTGTCTACTGCGCGATATATCCGTTCCATACTGCAAGTTCAGTGTTTGAGTCACGGAGTATATTTCCTCATCTAAGTACTGTGTAATAAAAGACATATACCAGCTATGTGGAGTTTATGTTTGTTTTGCCTGGACTTACTTCCTTCGCCACTCGCTACGACTTACTGAGATTACAACCCCAGTTATGCGACTACAAGCCGTCCAGCTTCTCTCTCTTATTATTACATTTATATATATATATATATATATATATATATATATATATATATACACTCATGGACAAAAAAATTAGCGCATCCAGAAGGAGTCGTCAAAATGAAACGAAATTTTACATACGTAATGACTACTTTGATATAAGTAAATGATAAGAAAATCAAAGAAAAAGGATAATTTATTTCAGAGAAAAAGGCAAAAGAACGGAGGAGTTAATACTCCGTTGGACCCCCTCTAGCGCGAATGCACGATGCGATACGATCGGGCATTGAGTCATACAAGTTCTGTATGATGTCTTGAGACATTTCGTTCCATATTTGCTGTAACCTTGCCTCTAGTTCGTTCAAACTCGTGGGATGCCCAACTCGTTGTCCCAAATGATCCCAGATATGCTCAATTGGAGACAAATCTGGGGATCGGGCAGGCTAAGGAAGGGTCCTAACAGTGCGGAGACAGTCTTGTGACACCCTTGCCTTATGAGGCCGAGCATTGTCTTGTTGAAAAATGGCTCCTGGGAGCCGTTGCATGAGTGGCAACACATGTGGTTGCAGGATTTCATGAACATACCGCTGGGCTGTCATGGTGCCACGGAACAATACTAGGGGTGACGTGTATTTTAGGCAATGGCACTCCATACCATCACACCAGCTGTGGGAGCGATGTGTCGCTGTACAGCAAAAGCAGGATTGAAGCGTTCACCACGGGCTCTCCACACACGAACACGATTGTCATCACTGCCGAGATTGAATCTGGATTCATCGCTAAAGACGACCTGGTTCCATTCCGCTGCAGTCCAGTTTCCTCGTGCGCGGCAAATCTCCAAACGGAGGCGTCGATGGGTGGGCGTCAAGGGCAGCACACGTAATGGGCGCCGCGATACAAACTGACCTTCAGCCAGGCGCCTTCGTATGGTTCGAGAAGACATAGAGGCCCCTAGTGAAGGTGCTACCTTTGCCTGGATAGCGGCCGATGAAGCAGTTGGCTGTACGCGTGCATTTCTTACGATGTGGCGGTCTTCTCGGCGACTGGTCTGTCGAGGGCGTCCTGAGCCTGGTCTTCGTGTACATGACATCTCTCGGGTCCACTGGTCCCAACACCTCCTCACAACACAATCAGAGCGGCCTAATTGACGAGCTACTCGCCTAGCTGACCACCCGGCTTCCATCATCCCGACGATTCTCCCCCTCTCAAACTGAGACAACTGCTTATATTGTCTTCGAACACGGCGTAATGGTTCGTCTATCTCAGCTCTTCCTTTGTAAATGATTCAGCACACTCAAACAAGCTTTGGTTGCCTGTTTTATACTCCACAGAGTACGATGTTCATCGCCCTCTACCGGCTATACGTAACGCGCAATCACGCTGCATTTCTAATCATTTGCATATCTCCCCGACATGTACCTTCATTGCAAGTTTCGTTACGATCCCGCAAGTATTTCTTGGTGCGCTAATTTTTTTGTCCATGAGTGTATATATATATATACATATATATATATATATATATATATATATATATACATATATACATATATATATATACATATATATATATATATATATATATATATATACATATATACATATATATATACATATATATATATATATATATATATACATATATATATATATATCTGTGGGGTTTTGGGGGGAATAATCACAAACAATGTTAACATAAGTAACATTTATTTAAAGAGGGGCATTATGTACAGGGGGAACTAACGTCTAAAAGGGGGGAAAAACAAGCAACGCGGAACACACACGTGCACGCTCGTCAGGTGCAAAACATCGTCTCTCTCTTCTGTTCTTCGCGGCGCCCGGTAGGTGGCGCTCGCCGGAGCTTACAGGGGCGCACTCCATATGAGAGTGGCATGCATGGGGCTGTATGGATGGCATCCCACATCGGCCATCCGACAAAAAGCATCTGCCCCCAGATGCTGGTAGGGGCACAAATAAATACAGGTGACAATTTATTTTGACGAAATGAAAAAAAAAGTATAAAAGTTATAAGAAATACACATAGGTTATAATACTAGCAAAATGAGCTGGAAAAGAAAATGAAAAATATAACACTAATTGTAGTAATATCTAAACAGCAAAACAATCCTGGCTAATGAAGTATTCCTGAAAAAGAAAAAATAATAATGAAAACATAGTTCAAAAATCAAAGTATGTTATGTAAAGTTATGAGTCCACGGTTTCATGAACTCGATGCATGTACTGGTATGCATGGGTCCGTCGAAATGTCCACACTTTTGAACATCGTAGGTGTCGTTGGGCTTAAGTTTGATGATCTTGTAGGGTCCGAGGAACTTTGGATGAAGTTTTAAACGAGGTCCGAATTAGGTGCGTTTTATGGCGACAAGATCGTGCAACTTGAACTTCGGAGGTAACTTTCGTCGTAGATTGTAGGTTTTACGGTTTTCGTCTTGCACTCTCAAAATCTGTTGTTTGGCGTCTTTGCGGAGGTCGTCACGTGAATTTATAAACTCATTTTGTATTTCGGCATTCAACAGGTCTGTGATTTGGAGATTGTTGCGGACACGCATTTTTGTACCGAAAAGCAGTTCAAAAGGAGTCGTCTTAATGCTGCGTTGGAAAGTTGAGATAATAATTTGCTGGACGTCAGCCACATGAGTATACCACTTCGTAGGATCTTGGATGGACAATTTGGATAAAACAGAAATGATTATAGAATTGAGACGTTCAACCTGTCCATTTGCGCGAGGAAGACCAGTGGTTATAGTCAAATATTGGATGTTCTCATGGTCGCAAAAGTCTTTAAAGGCATTAGATAAAAAAGCAGACCCTCGATCGGAAATAATACGTACGGGATTTCCAAACACTTGTTCTGTATTTCTAATTTAGAGAGTACTTCTGCAGCGTCAGTTGATTTCGTCGGGTAAAGCCACACAAATTTGGTGAAACTATCGATAACGGCGAAAATATATTTATATCGTTTAGAAGTAGTAGTGAGAGGACCTAAGTGATCGACATGATATGTATGGAGTGGGGTGTCCTCTTTTGGTAAAGGGTGTAGGAGTCCTTCTTGTTTACCACACTTGCGGTTCGTCAAGATGCATGGAACACAGTTGGCAATACACCTGGCAATTTTATCTTTTAAATTAGGTATGTAAAACTGTTGTTTGAGTTGCTCCTCAATTTTTTTAGTAGCAAAATGTCCATTCTCGTGTGCGTCTCTGATAATGCCGTCTTGCATAGAGTCTGGAACGACTAGAACTTCGTAACCGTCAACTAACTTGTAGAGAACATTTGCTTTGATAAAATAATCGTGATACTGATTAGTTTTAAGAATTTCTTTAATTGATTGAATGTTAGGGTCGTGTGACTGAGCATTTTGTATTTCGAAAGTCAGTGAATCGGTGGTAATGAGCATCGTCGGATAGCGGCTTAGCGCATCAACATGAGCCATCTTCGCTCCAGTTCGATGTTGAATTGTATAATTGTAATCTTCTAATAATCGTGCCCATCGAGCAATTTTAGCACTGAGATCGCGCTTGCTCATAGTGAGTTTGAAGGCGTTACAGTCTGTTACTATTGTAAATTGTTGACCAAGTAGATACATTCTAAACTTTTGCAATCCATGAATTACGGCTAACATCTCGAGTTCATAACTTGAGTAATTTTTCTCAGCGTCTGATGTAGATTTGCTTGCAAAATATACAGGGTGAAAACAGTTATCATTAGTGGATTTCTGAAGAAGAATGCATCCAAAACCATGGATAGAAGCGTCAGTATGTAATTCAGTTTCGCTTTTCTGATTATAAATATTAAGAACGGGTTTATTAGCCAAACATTGCTTCAATTGATAAAAAGCATTTTTCTCGTTTACACCAAAATGGAAAATAGTAGATTTTTTTAGAAGGTTAGATAGAGGATTAGCGATAACTGAAAAGTTTTGGATAAATTTACGGAAATAACCAGCCAAACCAAGGAAACATTGGACGTCTTTTTGATTTTTTGGTTCCGGATAGTTTAGAACGGCGGCTGTTTTAAGAGGGGAGGGAAATAACTGTCCGTTTTGAATAATATGGCCAAGGAACTCAATTTGTGTATGAAGGAATTTACATTTTCGAAAGTTTATCTCAAGACCGTAGTCAGAAGCGACAGAAAAGACTGATTTTATTTTTTCAATATTTTCCTCTTCATCTTTAGCAGGAATGATCAAGTCATCCATATACAACAATATCTGACCTGATAAAATGAGATCTTTAAAGACTGTATTAACAAATCGCTGAAATACGGAAGGTGATGTACAAAGACCAAAGGGAACTTTAAGAAACTGAAACTGACCTGAATGTGTCACGAAGGAAGTATAACGTCGACTGTCTTTATGAACATTAACATGGAAAAATCCATTTTTAAGGTCTAGAGTACTGAAAACACGAGCATTCTGAAGTTTATCGAGTAAGTCGTCAATGAGAGGTAAAGGGTATCGATCTTTAACTATATGTTTATTTAATTGTCTATAGTCAATGCAAAGTCGTGGGGTTCCGTCTTTCTTTTTAACAAGAACAACCTGACTCGAGTAGTCTGATGAACAGGGTTCTATTATGCCATCCTGAATCCAAGTATTAACTTGCTTATCTACAATATCTCTCTCAGTAAATGGTAAACGTCGTGGTCTGTAGCAGATGGGAGTCGAAGTATCAACTTGTATATGCATTTCAATATTAGTAGTTTTGATTTTATGGGGTTTATAATTGGTCACGAGGTGTTGAATGGTATTTCTCTGTTGTTTAGTAGCACTAGGGCCTATATCAGGGCTAGAATCATCTATTACCAACATATTACTAATAAGAGTAACGTCTTCGTCTATAGCGTCAAAATCTAAAGGTTTATGAATCGAAAGTCCGTCTTTAGTGACAGTGAATTCAGCCTGTGCAAGTACATTCATACCAATTATGAAACCTACTGGCATAGTATTAGCGTCAACAACACAAATATCAGCGGTAAACAATTGAACATCAATAACAATTTGGGATTTGAAAGAACCAAGCGGCTTAATTTTTCCATTGCCAAAAGCCGTAAGCAATGTACTAGAGTTATTAAGAACAGGGGATCCAATTTTAGTATACGCTCGCTTTAACATAATCGTAGCCATCGAACCTGTGTCAATTAACGCGTTGAAAGAGACATGGTTAAGTGTAACATCCTTGTACATTAAATTTGAAGTAGTTGAATTCAGCGTATTAGCATTAGTTTCTCTCTGTGTGTGTAAATCATTTGATTTTGAACAATTTGCGGCGATGTGGCCAAAATTTCCACAAGAAATACATTTTGGACCGCGATGTTTGTCGGGACAAAATTTAGATATATGGTTAAAATTAAAACAATTATAGCACATTTGTTTACTTTGAGCATGAGGACGAAATGCTTCTGGATTCATCTCACGTCTTGGGTTTGAAATTTTATGATACACGTCATCACGTTTATGAGGTATGTAACTAGAACCGAAATGGTCAGTTGAGGATTTACATCTATTTCTGTCAAAAATCTTTTCATAAATTTTGAGTTTCTGTTTGAATTCCGTAAAGTTAGTACAACCATACAAAATTAATTTATTACACGGAGCGTCTGGAATATTATTTATGCAATACTCAATTATACTAGCGTCGTCCACGGCAAAGTCAAGGGCTTGCGAAGCTAACTCGCGAAGAGCAATTAAATATTCTGCAAGAGATTCATTTGGTTTTAACTTTCGATTTCGCAACTGTCGATGTAAGTCAGCGCTCGTAATTTTCGAGCCAAACTCCTCAATTAAAGCTTCTTTTAAAGAACTCAAAGTGTTTAGATTACGTTGGCTTTGAATAAATAATTTAGCGGATCCAGAAAGATTAGTTTTTACAAAAATCACTTTATGCTGATCTGTTAATTCTGGTAAAAGAGATAAATTATCCTCTACGTCGCGCAAAAAGCTTTGAATAGTATACGCATTGCTACCAGTAAATTTTCGCATAGAACAGGAAACATCTCTCAAAACAAGCCATAAATTAGAATAAGGAACGGTAGTGTCAATTTCGGATTGTTGTTTAGGCGAAAAAGAATTTGTATAAGCGATTTCGACTGTGGCCAGAACACCAGCCGTCTCTAATTGTTGTGTCTGCGCGAAAGAACTTGGCGCTAATTCGTCATTCTCATCAAAGTCAGAACTCGGTTGAAAAAAAGTTAAATTCGAAAGTGCGTCAAAAATGGAATCACATAGTTTGTCTTTTGAACCGTCGGAATCAATATGCAAAATATTAGCAACACAGATAAAATCATTTAAAGAATATGTTTTAAGGATGGATTTCTTTCGCGAATTCAAATCGAAAGTTACAGGGAAATTCTGAAAACTGCGTAATTTAGATCGGGATGATCGATCAAATGTATCATCAAAACAAATCGAAAACAATAACTTAATACTTTTAGTTGGTGCACAGCTGAGTGCTTGTGCGATTGGCACAATATCGTTTAGTGAAACTGAACACATATTGACACAACAAAAAAAAATGGTACTCACTGAATGCAGACTTCTAAACAGAATAATCCAACAATTTGTATATCTCACTCAACTCAGTCCTCGGCACGTCATGAAAAATTGATAAGTAATCCGTGGAAAAGTCACATCAGCAAAATACTTCGTTCAAACCGTCTCGAATTATACGTCTGAGGTAAAGTCGATAAATATCAGCTATAAACGTCTTTGAAACTATCACGTCAAATGGAGAGTTGATACGGCAGGCATGGGTGATCTAGGGGATTAAAGGGTAAAAGGAGGCCAGAGCCCCCATCTGTGGGGTTTTGGGGGGAATAATCACAAACAATGTTAACATAAGTAACATTTATTTAAAGAGGGGCATTATGTACAGAACTAACTATGTCGGAACTAACTATGTCGGAACTAACGTCTAAAAGGGGGGAAAAACAAGCAACGCGGAACACACACGTGCACGCTCGTCAGGAGCAAAACATCGTCTCTCTCTTCTGTTCTTCGCGGCGCCCGGTAGGTGGCGCTCGCCGGAACTTACAGGGGCGCACTCCATATGAGAGTGGCATGCATGGGGCTGTATGGATGGCATCCCACATATATATATATATATATATATATATATATATATATATATATATATATATATATATATATATATCATGACTTAAGGCGACAATGAACCTTCAGATTGACAAACTTATGTCCCAAAAACGATTTTTTTTTCTTTTCAGAAAATGTTTCTGCAACGCATCAGCTTTAAATTTAAAAAAAAAAGTATGTTGATCCGATCATTATTAACTGTGTTATAAGTATTTTTTTGAAACGTAAACAATGGAAAATTAAAACTTTAAATGTCATTTTCTCAAAACAAGTTTTCATGTCGTTTCGGTAACTTCAAAATGTTCCATGCATCAGAATTTTTCTGGAATTTAATAAAATTACGTAAAATGATTATTTCTATATGTTAGAATAAAACTTAGAAATCAATTCATTATACTATTTTAAAACAACTTAAAATTTTTACAAAAAAATGGTTTTTTTTGATAAAATTTTGCATAAAATGACCTATTATTATCGATTTCTTTTCTAGTTTTATAAATATGACTGTAAATCCAATATTACTACTAACTTTTATTATAACTATATAAAGCTAGCTTAAGAGAGAAAATTAGATATCTGAGACAAAAATTAATGCGCATGGAGCATTTTTAAATAGAGTAAGTAAGAAACTCATTTTATATAATATCTTAATTAATTACATTCTGATTTTTTTTTTAAATTTAGAATTTACATCCCTAAACAACACTGTATAAGCATACAAAATTTCATGTCAATTGGTTAATAAATAAAAAAAAAGTTTTACGTATAATTCAAGGAAATTCTGACAGTGATTGACACATTAGTAACTATGTTTTGAACAAAAATCTAAGTTCTACATGTTTATTCAACCCTTTTCAGGTACCTCTGCATTAGAAAAGTAAGTTTGAAGCAAAAATGTGTTTTTCTACATATTTTGAAATATTTCAGTGATTTCCGGAAATATTGTAAAACTTTTAATTCATTGCACTGATAAACGTAACAGTAGTATATTGTAGAAAAGAAATTAAAATATATTTAATTGAATAGCACGTAGGCTGTATGGCCTAAGCTTCAAATTTCACAAAAAAATCACCATTTCATAAATTTAATATTTCATAAGTATTTTTTTAATTTTATGAAAATTTTACTAGATTTATATTTGTATTGTTAATTTTATACCAAATTAGAACCAAAAGTATACATATTTAAACAGAACTGTATATTTTCTAGAAAAATGTGCTCCGAGTTTAGGTAGATATCTTAAGCTAAAAGATTTTGTTTGGTGCGAAATCCTCTAGTTGTAAAACATTTCTTGTCTCCAGTAATAAGCTTGTATGCAATGAAGATGGTGCCATACGCAAACTAATTTTTTTTCTAATTGGATGGATTCATTTAAAACTTAGTTATACGTCTAGTAATAATCTCAAATAACCCTAAGTTAAATCTTGAGAAAACAAATCCTTAACCCTTAGTTACTAAATATCTTAAATAACAGACTATTAATTCAATTTAAAATGTTCTCTCACAACACAATACATTTTTTAAAGAGATGCTCTGTATATTCTAGAATCCATTAGACATATTTACTGCGTTTACGAAGAAATGTTTCTAATTTCATTTAAATATTGTTTTTTTCTATATCAAATAACATCTGCCGTACATCCTCGGGTAAAATGTTAAAGAAATTATAAATTTATAGATTTATAATTACTAAAGTTATTTAATATTGATTATAAAATATAACGAAACCATTTGAAACGTTTATCATTGTTGGAAATGTGCATGCAACATTTAAAAACATTACAAAATTAAAGAGTATAATGCAGTCTAAAGCAACTAAAAAATATAAAAGTACTTAATTTTTTAAGTAAGGTATACTCTTTGATATGAAAGCTTATCAATATGGTATTGAAAAACTCTAAGAAATTTTTACTTGACGATGAACCCTGTAATTTTAGTACTGTAAGCTTATACTTAGTTGCAAGATTTGGTATACTATATACTTATTATGTAAATTGGATAAAATTAGTATTGATATCAAGACAAAACTAAAGCCTTCGTACTGTTTCAGGATTTGTTTTATAGTGTTTCCATTATTTTACTGATATACTACTTATAAGCAACAAAATACTCTTAAAGTATTTGTAATATATAGTATATCTATCTATCTATCGATCCATATATATATATATATATATATATATATATATATATATATATATATATATATATATATATATATATATATATATATATATATATATATAAATATATATATATATATATATATATATATGCATGTATATATATATGTATATATATGTATATATATATATATATATATATACATATATATATATATTATATATATATATATACATATATATATATATATATATATATATATATATATATATATATATATATATACATATATATATATTATATATATATACATATATATATATATATATATATATACATATATATATATATATATATATATATATATATATATATATATATATATATATATATATATATATATATATATATATATATATAGAGAGAGAGAGAGAGAGAGAGAGAGAGAGTAGTAAAATTATTCCTTAAATATAATTACATCAGTATATTTAACTCAAGTGTTTAACGAACTGACCCCCCTGTGGCGTAGTGGTTAAAAGCTTCAAATTGCCACAACGCAGGTCTAAGGTTCGATCCTGCGACTGGGCAAGGTGCACTCAGTCTTTCATCCCTTGAGTGGGTCGATAAAATGAGGACCAAGCATACTTGGATACTAACTCCGGGAGTCCCACGTCAGGTTGATCACCTGACTGAGACATATGGTGTATGGTATCCCAAGCCCAAAGTCAAGGAAGCGGTTATGGGCACCACAGGCCTTCATCCCCATTCGAACTGTTGTGCCATGAGTTTAGTCTTAAATTTTCGTTGAAATTTTTTTATAACCGTACCTGCCCAGTAAATCTATTGATTATTTGTCTTAGAAATGTATTTAAAGTGAAAAACAGTAATTATTTTACAGAAACACCTCGATTTAATGTTTACCATATTTTGAGTTGAACAGCACAGTGCTATATTTTTCTCCGGTCCCCATAAATATCCCATTCCAATTATGTGATCCGTTGCGACGTGATACCTTCTCCAGCCCTGTGTTTTCCCATTTCGAACTATTTCATTTCCCGAAGTGGTGGTTGTGAACTAAATTATCCTTATGCTGCGTAACTGGTGAAAAAAGCCAATACCATGTGTTTGTGGTGCCACTATGGTTTCGTGTGATTTGCGTGTGCAGTGAATCGCACACTCGTGAGTAGTAATATCCTCACTATCGGTTCATTTTAATATGAACGTGAATTGAAGATTCGAGGTTGGCATTTCTGCTCGTGTCTCAACATGTTATATAAACACGGCTGTTGCAAATTGAAATTACATAGTACATTGTATTTGTTTTTGGCGTACTGGTAGCGCCACCTGGTTGCTTCGCGGTTCGCGTGAAGTGTGTGTATGGTTAGTTAGTGTTGTACTCTTGAACGTGAATAAAAGCCTGACGCTTGATATCTTGGTGATTAATATTTCTTGAATCTTGGATTAATATCTTCATGGTGATTTTCTTCAAAGGCTGTATTTCAGTCTCGTGGGTTTGTTATTAACTTTATTAGCCTTGTTTCGTTAAGAACATTTATGTAACTGTGGTAGATAATTTTATTTCCTTCCAAACATGTAGAAGTTTTTGTTCTAAGCATTTGTTGTTAAAATTGAATTAGTATTAAATCTGATTTGGAGTCAGATTTAGTTAATTTCCTAACTGAGACGTAGTAACAATGAGTTTTACCAAATTGGTAACGAGTACACTGATATCATTTGTGTGTAAAGTCAACATGCTGTATCGTAAAAGGGACAACACTGTTCATATACAAGGTGCGCTCACAAAGTAACGGGACAATTTTTTTATAAATAAGAAAAATATTACTCACCTTCAAATAAATTTATCTCCTTCAAAATAATGCGTAAAGGAGTCTATACAATTTTTCCAACGTTTCTTCAAGTCATCGAAACACTGTTTATAGGCGTTGGAACTAACCGTTCGCAAAATAAGCGTAACATTTGATTTAATATCCGATACGTTTTCAAATCTCTGTCCTTACATGGCCATCTTAAGCTTCGGAAAAAGGAAAAAATCAGCTGGCGATAAGTAACACCTCAGCAACTCTCAGAAATGCTTGGGATAAGAAAAGAAAGCTGTAGATTAATTTTAATTAAAAATCTGAGAAAGGAAAAAAGTTTGGGCTCGATTTGTGCCTCAGATTTTGACAGAACATCAAAAAGAAGACAGAAAAGCTCGCTGTGAAGATTTGCTGACTACTGCGCAGCACGATAGCAATTTCTTAAAGTGCATTATAGTGGGAGATAAATCCTGGTGTTTACAATACAACCCGGAATCAAAAAGATAAAGTGCACAGTGGGAAGGACCGTCTTCTCCCATACAAAAAAAATGCACGGATGCCAAAATCAAAGACTAAGGTGATGCTGATTGCAGGAAGTTATGGAAAGAAAGGAAGAAAGAAATTATTTAACGCGAATTTTTTCCTGAAAATCAAACAATTAATCAGTATTTTTAGAAGGAGGTGCTTTTTCGATTAAGAAACAGGATAAGGTGAGTTAGAAAGGAACTGTTTGATTCTCGGCAATGGTTTCTTTTACACGATAATGCTAGGTCTCATACAGTAATTTCTGTACAACAATATCTTGCTAAGCATTGAATTTCAGTGATAAATCCCCCACTATATTCTCCCGACTTATCGTCAGCTGATTTTTTCTTTTATCCGAAGCTTAAGATGGCCATGAAAGGACAGAGATTTGAAAACGTCTCGGATATTAAATCAAATGTCACGCGTATTTTGCGAACGGTTAGTTACAATGCCTATAAACAGTGTTTCGATGACTTGAAGAAACGTTGGAAAATTTTTATAGACTCCTTTGGTGATTATTTTGAAGAAGATAAATTTATTTGAAGGTGCGTAATATTTTTCTTATTTATAAGGAACTATTCCTGTTACTTTATGGACGCACCTAAGAATATAACAAAACCCCTGGCCTTTGTTCTCTAAAGAGATAAAACTCACAGAGTGACATTTCGTCACTTGGCTGTGATGGTCTAGTAGTCAGGAAGTTGATTTCGAAGTCGAAATGAGAAAGTTCGATCCTTACTACTAGCAGACCGTTGTTACAGAGTATAAAGTGTAGCTACAAAAATTAAAATTTGAAATTTCTATTTCTAATTCCCTCTGTTAGTGTACTGTCGAGAAGAGTAGTAAATAATCCTTCTGTTCATGGAAGCCACCCAGTAATTTGATTTAAGTAAAAGATTTTTTTTTAAATGTATGACCTTTTCCCCAATCTTAATGTACAATGCCCTCGTTATACACCAGGAAAATATCAATATTTGCATGGCACTGACGATCCAAAACTTTTCATAGCTAACAAATAAAATAAAATTTCGGATATTTTGCTGTATGGTAGTGTGTGTGTTTAACAAAAAATACTCTCTTTGCTGAGTAAGCAATTTCGATAAAAATACAAAAATCAACGATGTTGTACTGAATGAAACACTGAAAGTCAATATTTAAATAACAAAATATTACTGCCTTGTAATTTAACTCGTCCAATAAAGGACACGGTTTCATAAACGAAATAAACGAACAGAAGGGACATTCAAGCAAAGTAAAAAAAAAAAAAAGACAGATTATCTTTTGCTTAAAAAGCACGCAACCGAGAAGTAGCTTAAAATAGCAATTAAATGAACGCCCAAGAATTTAAAGGAATTTTTAAGTTTAAGTCACATAACACACCTTTTGCCATTTTCTACCAAAATTAAATTTTTCGAGGAAGTACCCCAGGGCAAATATTTGGAAGCGTAATATACATACGTATTCGAGTAAAATAGAATATCGTATTAAACGCAGAATGGATATGTGCAGAAAGGTTTTAATTTACATTAAACGCGATATTATCTCCTTCAGAAAAATTAATTTTAATATTTGCAGGCATTTTATAAACTCTTGCTCATTCATTTTCAAGCAGGATAAATATTATTAATAAATTTATAATGTGTTTGGAAAACGAACAAAATATAAAAAGACTTAATTATAAAAGAAAGACTTAAATATGAAAAAATATGTTTGAAAAAATAAATTGCTTTCATATTGCTTTATAAGTGATGCAATGAACATATGATCCTCGTGGATTCCTTCAATGTGAAAATTTAGGATTCAGGTAGATTCTGATCCAGAAAGGTTTTAATGTCCATCAAACGTTATATTTTCTTCTTTCCAAAAATTTATTTTAATATTTTCGGGCATTTTATAAAACGTGAAGTTCTTGTTCATTCATTTTCAAGCAGGATAAATATTATTAATAAATTTATGTTTTGTATGGAAAACGAACAAAATATAAAAAAGACTTAAAAGCTTAACTATAAAAATAAATATGTTTGAAAAATTTAATTGTTTTCGTATTGCTTTATAAGGGATTCCATCAGCATATGAACCTTATGGACTCCTTAAATTTGAGAGTTTAGGATTCAGGTAGATTTTGATCCAGAAAGGTTTTAATTTACATCAAACGCGATATTGTCTCCTTTCAAAAAATTAGTTTTAATATTTTCGGGCATTTTAGAAAGCGTGAAGTTCTTGTTTATTCATTTTCAAGTACGATAAATATTATTAAAAAATTTATATTGTGTTTGGAAAACGAATAAAATATAAAAAAGACTTAAATATAAAAGAAAGGCTTAACTTTAAAAAAATGTGTCTGAAAAATTTAATTGTTTTCGAATTGCCTTATAAGTTATGCAATATGAACATCATATGAACATCAGTATATGAATCTCATGAACTCCTTTAATTTGGAAATTTAGGATTCAGGTAGATTCTGATCCTGTTCAGCTTCCAAAAAGGCAAGATTTTTGAAAACCTACGTTTTAACGTAGGAAAACCTAACGTTTTCCTACGTTAAAAAGAAATTACAGAACTGCAGCATCTAAAAAAGTTTTATATGTTTAATAATTAAGTACTTTTATTTACCGTTCAATTTTAGTCATTAGAATAAAATAATTTAAAATAAATGATGGAAAAGACATGAAACTTTTTATGTTTTTCAATTTTTGAGAAACGTTACTCTTATAAAGAAATTTACAAGCAGATTAAATTATCTCAAATTAGTAAAACATTTCTAGCTATAAATTTTTAAATTACCATTATTTGTCTAATTATTCTTTAAAAATTAATAAAATGTTAGAAATAAAGGGGCATAATTTAAAAATATAGAGAAGTTCTAGAAATTTTAGTTATGAATGTCCTCACTGTTTAATGCTTTTCTCTTCCTGGAAGCAAATAATACGCGAGCATTGCCTTTGAAATAAATTTGAATTCAAAAATTTCCTCGGGCCATTCTTTTTAAACCAAGCTCTAATCAAATCCACTGCAGGCATAATTTCTACAGCAAATCATCTCTTGAAAATCGTAACTCGGAAATTCAATAATAAATTTTTATCGCTTTTGCAGTTTCTGTTTATCAAAATCTTAATTTTTTTTCCCATCAGAATGCGTAGTTTATTCTTATACATGCTTATAACTAGAAATAATTCAGTGAAGGCGGATTCCCTATAAAATGTAAATTACTTTATTTAATTTTTTAAAAAAAATTGCACTGAAAGGAAATTAAATTATTGAAGTTTCGAATTCTCCAGGATCCCTTGACTCCTAGTTAATTTAAAAATAACATTAATCAATGAAATACTGGGGTTAAAGAATTATAAATAAACATTCATTAATTACTTCTTTCAGCTTCCCGAATCCATTTATAAGATGAAATTTAAAAATCCTTTTTCCACAGTCCCGATTTGAGTTATTTTATTTTCGAAGCCGCAACTAATTTTCGTAACCGAAAAAAAAACAGCTTGTTGCTCTGCGGGCTGCAATTTATTTTCTTCATTATAAATTTATTCAGCTGTTTACTGAAGGCAGTTTCGGATTTAGCAGAAAAAAATGAAATATAAGTCTCAAAACTTCAAAAGCAAAATGCACCCCGCTCTTAAAATTACAAAGTATGTTTTGAAAGCCTTTTAAAATAGATTGATGAATACCTGAAACAGAAACTGTTCTCTTAATAATTGATTATCGTTTTCTCGTTAAATGTATCACGATGGCCACATTGCTAGCATATTTTTCCGAAGAAAAATTGCATCACTAAATAATGATCGGCTGTACAAATTTTTTTTTTCTCCCGTGTGTATTTTTTATTATTTGAAATAAAAATGCATAAACGGTCACTGTTTGATTAAAAACAACCTCTCTCAAACATTTCTTTTAATTCATGGAGATTTATTCTACTGTATTGTTTTCACGTTTTTTGGGGTAATTCGTTTTTCAAAATACCCTAGAGCCAACACAAATGAACATGTCAGTATAATTCTTACTTTTAACAACGGACATCAATTTAGAATCGTTTGCAATACATTGATTCACCGAGATTCGAACTTTTAAACGATTCGTCGCGTCCGTCCTTTTCCATTTTAAGACCATCTGTCTAGTGTGAAATGTATTCCGAACCTTTTTGCCTTTCTCGATCGGGTCAGATTTTGTAATAGTCTTGTTTTCTGTTCTTAGTGTCTTGTTTTGTATTTAAGTTTGCTTTGATTCCTCTTTTGATGAAATTCTTTTGTTTCCATTCGTAAAATGCTTATAGAAGGTTTATTTCAGCTTAAACTCTGTTTATCTGATTAGTTATGACATAATTTGAGCTAATGTTTTGTCAGCGTCAGTTATTTCCTTCATTGTATGCGTAAATCTATTTTTGTACGAATTAATACCTCCTACGTAGTACACTCAAAGACCTGGGGCAAAGAAATTCGTAAACAATAAAAAATACACCTCAATGTAAAATTAACTTTAAATTTATATCTGAATTTAAAGAAACATAGCAACAATAAACAATAAAGGAAAACGTAACTAAAATGTTTTGAAATAAAGCTACGATGGATATATATGTCGCAGGCTAATTGACAAATCCGGCGTCTTGCAAAGATTGCCGTCATTTTTCAATGTGTATATATATATATACATTATATATATATATATATATATATATATATGTAATATACCCATTACATCTCGTCCTTGAATTATTATTCGGAGGTTGTCTGAAAGGGAAAACTAGCTGATATTTACATGGCTGGAGCTAGATTCAGCCTGAAAGGAATAATATTTTGATGCAGTCTGGCCAAATCGTTTATTAGAGCGACAAAAGTGCATCCGTCCATTACAGAAGACGGCTCGGAAGCGAATATCACCTTTCAACCTTACGCGCGAGGCGAAAAAAACACATGGCTATTATTTTGAAGGGAAACCAGAATATTGGTGCTCGCGATGCGAACCCACGCCTCTGAATCCGGAAATGTACACTTATAGAAATGCATAGGCATGCAATTTATGAGATGCAATAAATTAAGCAATAAATTATGATTTCTGCGGATTGGATTTAGGAAAGGGAATTTAATTGATAGAATGGAGGGCATAATATTAAATTTATTACATATATATATATATATATATATATATATATGTGTGTGTGTGTGTGTAATAAACCCATTACATCTCGTCTTTGAATTATTATCCGAAAGGTAAAACTAGCTCATATTTACATGGCTGGAGCTAGATTCATCCTGAAAGGAATAACATTTTGATGCAGTCTGGCCGAATCGTTTATTACACCGACAAAAGAGCATCCGTTCATTACAGAAGACGGCTCGGAAGCGAATATCACCATTCAACCTTACGGGCGAGACGAAAAAAACACGTGGCTATTATTTTGAAGGGTCACCAGAATATTGGGGCTCGCAATGCGAACCCACGCCTTTCAATTCGGAGATGTACAGGCGTAGAAATGCATAGGCATGCGATTTATGGGAAGTTCTGTTGCTAAGGGTATAAATTAAGCGATAAATTAAGATTTCTGCGGATTGGATTTAGGAAAGGGAATTTAAATGATAGAATAGAGGGTATAATATTTAATTTATTATATATATATATATATATATATATATATATATATATATATATATATATATATATATATATATACGTAATGAATGGGACTCGCAGGGGAGGAAGTTCGATGAGGTACAGGTAGTCACGGCAGGCCAATAGAGGGGAAATAGACCGGAGGGGCTATAACACCTTTCAGGTAGTTTCCAGCACTGGGGAATTGTCGATATGCTTGTTGAGAATCTCGAACAGCAATCGCAGAAAGGGAGTCCAGACGTGGAAAACAGGCGTCCAGTCGTTCATAACGCTGTCCTTTATTTTCCGAAGTGCTTTCGTTGATTGGAGATACACTTCAGTTATATATTCACATTTTTACACTTGCTGCAGAAATATCATACATAAAACTCTCCGGAAACCGCCTGAGCATTACATACAATTGGCAAAAACCGCAGCGCATATTATTGCAGTCTGTTAGGACGAGAACAGACACAGAAAAGCTACGGAGAACGCTATATGCGTAAGGAGGTGCTGCCACATTAAAACTTTTAATTGGCCAGTTGAAAATATCTAACTTCGCACGTCATATGTTGTGATCTCACGTCGAACGACTTGGAATTTTCTGGAACATACGTCACACTGCTTGTAAAAATAACTCTATCTCTGCACGTGGACTAGGGGAAAATATAATCGGTTACTTCGGTAATCTTTAGATCAGAATTTTGGATTAAGGGGCGATACTTTATTGAGTTAAAATGGAAGAATTTCGAATAGGCATTTAATTAATGAAAGTGAAATTATATTGTTTCTCATATACATATATATATATATATATATATATATATATATATATATATATATATATATATATATATATATATATATATACATATATATATATATATATATATATATATATATGTATATATATATATATATATATATATATATATATATATATATATATATATATATATATATATATATATATATATATATATGTATATATATATATATATATATATATATATATATATATACATATATATATATATATATATATATATATATATATATATATATATATATATATATATATATATATATATGTATGTTAATTTTAATTAATTTTTTTTTACTTTTTATTTGGTTTACCAGTTGAATAATTTCTTAAATGTGTTTTTCCTATGAATTTATTTAGGAATTATAGGACTCAAACTATCTCCCTAATCATAGGTTTGAAATTTAATACAAACAGTTCAGAATAATTCTCAATACCGTGCAATAAGTGGGAGTGAAAGAGGATGCACTCTCTTACTATAATATTCCTGCAAAATTTTACCCCTTTTCTCTCTTTTACTGGGGTGCTTTTAAAGTTATTGGCTTTTTCTCGCATTGTACGCCTAACTTAGCATGTTACATGAAACTGTATTTCATCGATAAAACTTTATCAGACTTGTCTATCTCAAACGCGTACTCTTCGTGGTACGAGAAAGTGACGATGCTTGAAAAGCGATCTAGAGAAAAGTAAAACATTCTGCAGATTGCTCCAATCTCGAGGTTATTGTTCAACTTGATTATAAAATGGGTGTTTTGCAATTCTATCTGTGGACTAATAAATCTGCATTCGTAAGTCCTCATTTAAAGCATAGAATAATTTATCATAGATGTGCTGCCGCCGGTCTATTCCAACACTGTTTCCTGATCCGGAAACCATTTGCAAGTAAAAAACCGAAGTTCATTTAAAAATCATCCTGAAAGTTACTGCAATATTTTATGTCTTTTTCATGTCCACCTAATTTTAAGGGAATGGTGGACTTTGCAAAGCCATTTTTTAAATTTTTACCTCAGAGATATGAAATTTTGCATATATATATTCATTAAAATATAACTATATCAAACACCTTAAAAAAATTTATAAATATTTTTTATTTATTTTTTAAGAATTGAAATTTTTATGTTTTTGAAATTTTCCTTGAGATCCAGTTTTTAACTTTCCCCGTTATTTTGTATTTATATTGCTTATAAATACATTTTGAAGAGAGTTATGTATTACTTTGTGCTTCCGTTCAATAGTTAATTTTTAGTAAATATTTTTATGCTTGTACTCGTGAAACTTTTACTACTTTTCTACACTTAAGTTAAATTTTAATAATCTGAAGGATGTCGAAATATGAAATGGATACATAACTTTATTTTAATGAATTCGAGGAGTCTTTATTATAAATTTTATAACATTTCGTCAAAAATTATGACGCAATGAGGATTTCAAAGACTTGCACATCTGGAAATCACGCATTTTGAGAAAAAGCCATTTAAAAAGATATTTTTTCACCTACATTTAATATTTACTTTTCTAAAGCCACCAAGTTTTCATTTTAATTTTTATTACATATTTTAAATGCATTTATTCCAATATTTACTTATTTTAAAAATGTTAATACACCCCAAAAAAAATTCCAATTATTGTTCGATTTTTAGTAATTTGAAAGTTCCCCATCCTCACTAGAATAAATTGGCTAGCTGGAGTAAATGGGTTCGCGCCCCGGTATTACCACTTGCTTCTGGACACCACAAAGACAAATTTTTTATCATAAATTGAAAGTCTTTTTAATTTTTCCTTCCATAAATCCGAAGGGATCTAAAAATGAGAAAAAAAACCTTTAGCAAAAACAAATATAAAGCTCTAACTTAATTTCTGCGCTAAATAGCTTTCCGAAAGCGAATAAAAGTAATGAAAAAAAAAAGGTTCCAAGGAAACAATACCTTGACAGCCGAAAAAAAAAATCATTCGCCGGGAGAAATCGTAGCCGTACATCAATGAATTGTCCGCGAATCACTAGCAGCTGTGATTGGAATCATTTGTCAAATGGCTGGTAAATCTAAACAAATAATGGAAAAAGGCCGAAATATGTAACCAGAAGAGACTGCCGCTCCAAGACACTGAAGTGCCGATCAAAAACATTCATTGCAAATGTCAACTGTTTCACCGCAGCAAAATAAGATTAATTAGATTAGGCTTTTGCTCGAGGCATTTCTTTTTTCTCTTTTATTGAAAAAAGGCCATGTTGTTGTAAGGCATTTTTTTTAATTCTAGTGGGTTATTTTTTATACTTTAGAAAAAAAATTAATGCTTATTATAACACACACACACACACACATACATATATATATATATATATATATATATATATATATATATATATATAAATACATGTATGGTTGTATGTATTATATATATGTATGTTTGTGTGCCTGTGTGCGTTCGTCAATATAGGAAAGAGACTGGGGGGAAGTATAATTTAATTACACAGCGACTCAATAACACATTATTCCCGAACCTTATTTGAGTCGCGTTCCCCTTCATTGGTTTCTACGCATCATGCGCTACCACGCCTTCTCCCAGCATATTTCCTTTTAAAGGGCCTGTAAAGCCAATGAAAACACTAAAAATGCATTTTCTATAATTTAATTCCAACCAAATCTTTAATTTAACAAAAATGAAATTTGTAAAGGGAGAACATTTAGAAGCATTCACACAGCAGTCAAAGATTTATAAAAGCAAAACTAGATCCTCACGAAAAATAATGCTCCTACCACATTGATTCACTATATGATATTAGGGATAAACATTCATTATAGAATTATACAACAATCAAAACAGGAAAACTCTAACTTAAATATCATCGTTTTATTCCTTTCAGAAAATTTCAATAATGTCAAAAGGTAACACCACAGGCTGATGAATAACAAACTGGCGTTTAGATTTTGTGTGCTATACGTAATAAGGAACCGCGATTTTCGTTTACCACCAACTAAAGGTGGCAGATTACAAAAGAACTGAGTTTGAGCTCAGAATGAGTCATTTTACTTTAAAAAAATCACTGACTTCCAGTTTCATGGTATATAAATTAAAAGTTTTTTCAGTGAAATCTACTAAAATGTTATTTTAATTGGACAAAACCGTGGATATCCTCTAGAAAACACTTCGCGATCTACAGGTTAGGGAACCCCTGCAATAAAAGGATTCACTAGTCACGCATACGAAACACCCTCTGTACCGTATTCCGACACGCCAACTGCGAAGTGCTCGGACGCTGTGCAATTCTGTTGGCGGTGTGAATGAATGTTTATTTGTAGTACGTCATCAATTAATTATATTGTGTAGTTTTGCGCAGAAAAGCTATGCTTGTCTAGAAGTATCCAGGTTTTACAGTTTTTGGAAAGAGCCTCTTGCTCATCACAGATATCCTGCCAGGCATCTGGTTTGACCTTGCTCTTTAGTCGTCCGAGACCTATTCCGACAACTTTGGCCCATTTCTGGAATGGCCGTACAAAGAGTATGTTCTTGTAGAATTCTATCAAGGTCTTGCTTCTTTGTCTCTGCCGCTCCTGTGAATCTTTCCCATATTGTGGACTTCTTGGGAATCCATGTCAGAATGTATTCCTGATGGATACATTAATAATTAAACATATTGTGTAGTTTTTCGCAGAAAAGCTATGTCTAAAAGTATCTAGGTTTTACAGATTTCGGAAAATGCCTCTGCTCATCACTGGTATCCTGCCTAGCGCCCTGGTATGACCTTGCTCTTTAGTCGTACGAGACCAATTCCGACACCCCCGGCCCATTTCTGGAATGGCCATACAAAGAGTATGTTCTTGTAGAATTCTATCAACGTCTTAAAAAGAAATCTATCAAGATGTAGAATTCTATCAACGTCTTAAAAATTGTAGAATTCTATCAACGTCAGAATTCTATCAATTCTATCAACGTGCTTCTTTGTCTCTGCTCTGCTACTCCTGTGAATCCTTCCCATATTGTGGACTCCTTGGGAATCCATGTCAAAATGCTTCCTGATGGATACGTCAATAATTAAACATGTTGTGTAGTTTTTCGCAGAAAAGCTATGCTTGTCTAGAAATATCTAGGTTTTACAGTTTTCAGAAAAAGCTTCCGGTTCATCACTGGTATCCTGCTAAGCGCCATGTTTGGCCTAGCTCTTTAGTCGTCCGAGACCGATTCCGACACCCCTGGCCCATTTATGGAATGGCCATACAAAGAGTATGTTCTTGTAGAATTCTATCAAGGTCTCGCCTCTTTGTCCCTGCTCTGCTGCTCCTGTGAAACCTTCCCATATTATAGACTTCTTAGAAATCATTGTCAGCATGTTTGCTGACGATCGGGTTGCTGCTGCCACTCATTTGTTCATACCACAGAGTCTCATGTACTTGGTCTGGCATTTCCTAGTCCAGGGGTCTCAGAAACAGCAACAGTAGTATCCAAATGCTATTTCCTGATTTTAGATGCTGTAACCAAGCTCCAAACTTAAACTATCTACTGCTAAATAATGAAAATTAATAACTAATACAAAATACAGCATATAACAAGTAGCATACAGCATAAGCAAAAGCATAATGCAGCATAATATATATGCATAATACAGCATACAGCATAATTCAACAGCATACTAATACAGTATATTATTAATACTAAATATGCCGACAATGCATGCCGTTCGATGCGTCTTAAAATACCTTAACTTGCTGAAATTTTGGTATACCACGTTTGAGACCCAAAAGCATAAATTAATCAAAAGGTGCTTTTAAGAAGTTTCTTTTATATTAGTGCAAAAGGTTTCTAGTGATCTTCAAGCAGTCCTCTGGGGAATCATCCTCACTACACGTTTTGATATACATTTCATAAGATTTACAGCTCTAAATCCTTAAGAAATGGAAAATAACCGGAATATTTGCATGAACAAAAAAAGAGATAAGCTAAACAAATGAAATCAGGCTCATTTATAACACCATTGGGTGGAAGAAAACATGTCCAATTAATTTTCCTTTATACATTTAATTAACGAATGAGAAAGAAATCGATCCAGCATAATGCAGAAAAAAAGGCAAACATATACTTACAGTACCTTGATATATGGAGTAAATTTTGCTTCTTCCTTTGCACCGGGAAACTTCTTTCAAATTATTATGCATTACTCGAGGAAACTCAATTAAATCGGTGAATTAATGTACACAGCCCCAAACTTTATGTTACCTTTAATATCTCAGGTTTCGTCGGAATCTAATTAGGGTTAAAAATATAAAATTTTGCGCTGGGCCTTCTTTAATTGGGCTCCTATAGTACATATACATATATGGATATACATTTATATTTTTGCTTTCAGTGTAGTGTTAATGAAGACATGAAGGATAATATTAATTAGTTATCCGGTACATTTAATACTTGATTAGATAGAAGTAATTAAAAGATTGAATCGCCTTGACTGCTCTCTTCAAAGAAGAAATTTCTTTCACGGTTTCCATTCATAATCTTTCGTGATTTTCCGAAAATGTGAATATGTGTTCTCAGACATTTGGATTATTAAACGATAGATATAATTTCAATGAGAGATGAAGTTGTTATGAGATATAATTATATAAAAGATGAGGGGAATTGATTGCTACAGGGTGAGATCATCCCGGTCTCGAAGCTCAAGTTCAGTATTATACTCTTTTATTGAGTTGCTAAGTAATATTATATATTTACACATATAGATATATATTTGTGTATGTATATGAGAACTGTGTATGTATCTATCTTAAACACCATCATAAGGTTAATTTATGGAAATCGCAGTATACTAAAAAGGAAATTATTTACTACAGAGTAATCAGCCTTTCTCTTATCACCCGAACACTCTCTATAGCATATCAGTTCATCTGCTGCTTAATAAATTGTAACATTTTTCCAGTTATATATATATATATATATATATATATATATATATATATATTGTTTGTATAAAGTTTTCTTACATACTCAAAAGTATGTCTGAATGTTTACATATACACACGCATGTGCTTTCAAATAAGTTTTTTTAATCAATAAACTTATTTAATACATGTTTTTTGTCATGCTAGAGAACACCTCAAAGGAGAGGAGACAAAGGAAATGTGTCAACATTGTAGACTAATCATAGAGTTCTAAGTAAGGGGATCATAGTGTTTTCACCTCAGCTGGGATTTCGCGAGAAAATCTGTGTCTGGAAATAATCAAAATATCACTTCCCTTTAAAATCCTTCTGTTTAATTAAATAGCAACTTGCGGTATTAGCAAAGGACAAGTAACACAGATCAGTGATAAGATAGACTATAGAAGATTTTTTCACAAGTTCCTTTAATTGATTCTTACGGAATGAGGTGTCTTGGAGACATAACACATGATCTTGTTGATTTACCTCCGGTTTTTTGATTCGTTGAAATTAAATTTTCAATAAAAAAAAATTGAGTTGCTACGAGGAGAGGAATTCTGTTTTGTTGTGACTAAAATTATAACCAAATGTCGAACATATCACTCCTTTGAAAAGAGATGTAATTATTAATTCTAGAAACTTTCCAGATTGTCAGATAATAAGATATAAAAATATCCTCCCTTTAAGGATTCACATTAAAAATGTAGCTAACAATACCCCTTTATATTTTAAATAGTAAATTTAACTATATCTTATATCATAAATATTCATATTACATCTTTTTGCCTTTTAAGAACTCTTAAAAGGAACGCCACAGAAAATAAAAAATTGAAGCCTGTCGTATAACAGGGTTACAGTCAAAAAGTCACATTTTAAAATAAATGAAAAATAAACTCTAGGGTGAGTTTTAACGAGAGAGACTAAATAAATTATGCTCATTTATTAATCTATCATTTAAAGGAAGGTGCCGCCAATTAATTTTTCTCTACATTTAATTAAGCGATAGGACCTACGCCAACAACTAACAAAGCAAAAAAAAAGTATATATACACCGTCATGTATGCAATATACTCACCTTCTAAATAATCCGGGAACTTTCTTCGTCTTACGCATTAGTGTGGCAGGAAACTCGATTAAATCAGTGAATTAATGTACACGGTGCCAAACTCAAGCTACTTCTAAATATTTGATGTTTCTTCTAAATCTAATTAAGGTTAAAAACAGAGACGCTTTTGCTATGACGCCTTTTTTTTTTACCTTATAGGTGGTATGCTTTTTTTTACTCCCTTTACAGTATTTATGAATATGCAAACGGTAGCAATAATTATCCGGAGTCAAAAACACCTGGTTTGAAGGCAGTTTTTTTATTTATTTTTAGACCTGCGTTGGCTAATTTGTTATCTTCCGTGTACTGTGTTACTTTCTAGTAGATATTTTTGCTGTTACCTGATGAAACTTAGCTTTAAAGTATTTTACTAAAATTATGGGTCCAGTTCTAGTGAATTTATACTGCAGTCATATTACCCTTGGTGAAAAATATTTTCTCTACATGTAATGTACTTGTATTATATCATCTGTTTAATAGAAAATATTTTGTCATCGAAGGAGCAAAAATTGTTTATTATGTAATCAAAAGATAGAAGCATATTTTTCTTTTTAAAATATTTTATTAAAGAATTAGAAATAATAATTCTTATTAACCCTTCAGCGGGCATGCCAATTTTTGGAACACCAGCAGGCGCGAGTTGCACAAAGTGCAACGTCTCTTTAAACCTTGATTATACCTTTTGTAATAATTTTTTTTTCAAATTGAGAATAATTCTGTGTTTTATGGCAAGATATAAAATGTTGATAATATTGATATATATTAATAATTAAAGTCCAAAGAATGGAGATATAATCGCCTTATTTCAAAACTGTCTGGTTTAATGCATCTAAGGACAACTTGCGAATCGATTCCTATTATGTCCAAAAACCTAAAAAACAATGAGACTGTCCATCTTCATGATATGCGGAATACTGTGCAATAGCTGCACATTTGATCTACTACATCAACTCATAATTTTAACGTATTGCAATCTAGTAAAATCGCTAGTTTACTACGGTTAAATCACGACTAATAATGAATGGAAACGAATACAAGGGTCAGAAAATCAGACCTGCATTGTGTGTAGCTATAAATAGAAACTGCTTAGAACATTCAAACCCTATTAGTAAAAACAAACCATTAAAAATTACGAAAATGTTGCACTTTATACACGTGCGCGCCCTCTGAAGGGTTAAACTAATGTGTTAGAGCAGTGATGGCTGTCATGTCGATTAACAGATCACAAAAGGATTTAAGATTAGCCGTTTACTTTTAACCTATTTACTGTTTAGAATTTTACCAGTTTTTCTTGCTTTATCTCTCAACATTGTCTTGTTATAGAATCATTGAAAAATGTTTAAGTTTAAAGGTCTTAGTTTTTAAAAGTTCGCTTATAAAAACTAATCCCTTTCACTAGCATTTAATAAAATATAGTCAGAAATTTACTTTCGTCTAATCACTGAACTCCCATATCACAACCACTTTATCGTTGCATTTTCTTAGAAGACCAACAATACGAGAGTCGGTAAATGGAGGCTTTCGAGCTTTTTAACGTGTAGTCTGTTGATCAATAGCTCCCAAATGAACGAGAATACTAAAGTAACCACTCAAATGCCATAGTGGCCAGCTGATCCTTGATCAATTGCAGGTGCTTTAACTCAGGTTCTTCAAGTGAACTTCCTCTTAAAATAATCTTATCACACATGCAATCAGACAGACACGTATTAGTAGAAGTGAAGGGAAAAATAAATAAATTATATATATATATATATATATATATATATATATATATATATATATATATATGACATGGCTCTTAAACCTCATAGCTCTTTATCTAATTAATTAGGCTAACTGGCAGTCATCAACAATAGGCCTGTGGCAAATAACTACTACTTAAATAACAATTAAGGACTTTATTAACATTAATTAAAAATCAATTCAATCCGCTAATTCTCTCATCTCTAAGCCCCACGACACGCGTCCACATACATTAGTCAACATCTCATGATCTGTGACTCAGTGTCATGCTCTTTCGAACATTCTATATCTGATGCAATCCTCTGCGGATCGCTCAAGGCTACGTTCCTAAAACCCCGAGTGACAGACAACGTATCGCCATCTGTTGGCTCTTTCCTTCCCCATCCGGCTAATTACTAATTTATGTACTATTGAAGTACTGTCTAGAGCTTAATTAACTTAATTAAATATAGTTGGTTATAATTTACGCCCCTGAGCATTACATATATATAGAGAGAGACAGGAGAGAGAGAGAGAGAGCAAGCAATGCTTTCCAGTTGTAGGTAAAATGTTCTTAAACCATCTGCTGTACAAAATCGGAAACTTGTATCGGATTAACAATTAGACCATGTCTTAGTCTGCAAGTATTGTATTCCAACGCCTAATTAGAGAAATAAAAAAGAAAAAAAGAA
>OU015500.1:90503056-90520556 GCA_907164885.2 Dolomedes plantarius | reverse complement strand
CATCTGTTGTCCTGTAACTTACGAACTGTCCAATGGTAGCCCTCTCTCACACCTTCCAGGAAACATGTGTTCATGTTTAGAGAATTCATGGTTGCGTGTAGGAGCTCATTCCAGTACGAATACGAGGTGAGCAGAGCAAAATGGCATCAAAGCGAAAGTATCTTACACTACATGAAAATGTGAAAATTATTGAATACTGGGAAGAAAATGTTGGAATAACAAAAGTCCAATTCGCAAGACAATTTCAGCTACCCCAGTCTACTCTCAAAGGCATTTTAGCAAGCAAAGAGAAAATTCTTGAAGCAGCACAAAAATTTTGTTTCGGATCCAAATACAAACGTCAGAAAATTCAGTGATATTTAAAGAAAATGCTATTGTTCTCGCAGAAAAGTTTAGAATGCAAAATTTTCAGGCTTCGGCTGATTGGCTAGCAAAGTTCAAAGAAAGATATTGGCTTGCATTTAAAAGCATATCTGGCGAAAGTGATTCCGTAGATGAAAAAATAGTGGAAGAATGGAAAATGGTGCAGAAGGGGATATTAGATGGATAAGATGAGAAGAACATTTTCAATGCAGATGAGACGGGCCTATTCTACAATATGGTGCCTAATAAAACTTTAACGTTTATGAGCGAAAAGTGCTTTGGGGGAAAACACAGTAGGGCATGATTGACTGTTTTACTGTGCACTAATTCGGATGGATCTGCGAAATTTCCACCACTAGTTATAGCCAAATCAAAGCAACCAAGGTGTTTTAAGAATATCACCAGGAAACCTTGTGAGTATCGGATTAACAATAAAGCGTGGATGGCATCACAAAGTTTTATTGACTGGATTAGAAAATTTGATTCAAAAAGTCATCAAAAAAAGAGAAAAGTTTTACATTTAATCGACTGTTGCATTGCACATACTCCAAATATCCCTAGACTTAAAAATTTGATTATTCATTTCTTACAAGCTAATTGCACAAGCAAGTTGCAGCCATTAGATCTCGGTATCATTCGCAGTGTGAAAGCATACTACAGAAAGTCTTCAATTAGGAAATTAAAAATCAATTCGGCTGACAGTATGAAAATTGGAAAATTTATGATCTTGGAAGCAAAGCATATGATAACATCAGCATGGAAAGAAGTTTCTTCTTCCACAGTTAAAAACTTCTTTCGCGTTGCTGGAATTCAGAAAGAACTTGTATTGGAACTACGAAGTACGGATGTAGAAATCAACGAAGGTGACATTACCCCTGAAGAATGGAGAATTCTTGTTGAAGATGAGGATGTTTCAATTGAAGATTTCTACAATTGTGATGAATCTGTTTTAACAACATATTACAAAATGCAGAACAAATTTATGAAGATATAGTAAAAGAAAACGCAGTGTCAGACGAAGAAGGTGGAGTTGAAGACACAGAAAACGAGACACTGCCACCGTGTTACACAGATGCAACTAGATGCTCTAGATGTTCTTAGACGCTATATTACATCGAATATGGAAGATGACACATTTAACATTTTAGAAAATCTGGAAAAGAGGATAACGAAAAAAAGGCGAAAAATGAAGGAATCAACACTTTTTGACTTTTTAAAATCCTATTTTATTGAATTTATTGTATTGTTTGTACTCTTTTTTCAATGTAATTTAAAATAACTGTTTGTGAATAAACTAATAATGATAATAAAAATAACATTTTTAAACACGCCAATATATTAAGAAATATATTGGTAGTCCTAAACCTGTAAAGTGTGAAGGGAGATGTTATTTTTTCACAAATTCTGTTTAAGGACGATTTTTCACGGTTCCTTGGAAGTCGTTAAACAGAGAGCCAACTGTATATATATATATATATATATATATATATATATATATATATATATATATATATATATAATATACATATGTGTATATATATATACCGGGTGTCCCAGAATTAAAAGACGATTTGTAAATTCAATTAAAGAAAAACGGAAGGAGATAGAAATGTAGGGTTTGCTGCATTCTGCTTAGGTAACCAGGGAATTTATTCTCACCAATTTTCAAAACTAGTTACAAAGTTCGTCAACAGATGGCGCTACTGACTGGGAAAAACTATAAAACAATGTTTTCAAAATAACCACCGTTTGCATCAACAACGTGGCGCAGTCTGAGGTCAAAATTCGCAGACGCCCGTGCAAACATTTCAGTTTGAATGTTTTGACAAGCAGCAGAGATGTATTGTTCCAGTTCATCTACAGTTTGTGGATTGTGACGATACACCTGGTCTTTCAAGTACCCCCCCCCCCCCAAAAAAAAAAAAAAAAAAAAAAAAAAAACACATGGCGTCAAATCTGGCGAATAGGGAGGCCAATCCATGCCACTTTGCGTATGCTTCTTGCTTTGAAAACATTGTTTTATAGTTTTCTCATTCAGCAGCGCCATCTGTTGACGAACTTTGTAACTAATTTTGAAAATTGGTGAGAATAAATTCCCTGGTTACTTAAGCAGAATGCAGCAAACCGTACATTTCTATCGCCATCCGTTATTCTTTAATTGATTTTTCAAACCGTCGGTCTTACGGAATTTGGGTGTGTATGGATCTTTGGCTTTACATTAGGATTATTTGTGAGCTTGCATGTACGGTGCGTTGAGCCCTTACTGTAAGTTGTGTTTGCCTTTTAATTTTCTTTAGACTAAATGTTTCCATGGGGAACTCGGGGCCTTAGGATGTCTTTTGGTCTTCCCCTTGACAAAATTCCCCTTGAGGTAACTGATCTGGTTAGGCTCCCCGATGAAGAGACCTATAGGTTACCTCTATGTCGTTTTATGGATCAGTTCCGGCACTTATACAGAATCTTGCCTCTGGTGCGTGGATGCCCTGAGTGATTGATTTCGGTTTGCTTTTTGTCTATATTCTTATTATATTTATATAACTCTGTTGGTTTATTTATTTTAGTTATATAATATATACATATATATATATACAGAGGCTGTTCGCACATTTTTTAGACGATTTTGGTAAGCGGTAATAAAAAATCGTTTGCTGCAAAAGAAATAATTGCAATTGTACTATGTTTTTAAAAGTCAAAATTGTCGTCTGCGGCTTGAAAGTTTTGTTTTTATTCAAAATGGCGTTTTTAACAAAGCAGTGGTTCGATGGCTACATTCATGCTCTTTCCGAAGAGAAATATGCATACTCCGTTATCCAAAACCGATGTGAGAGTCATGGTTTTGTGATATCTAAAGCGTCGATAGGTAATATCGTCAACAAGAAAGGAAAAAAACGTCAAATTGGAGCCTCAAGTGGGACAAAAATTCCAAACAAGTATCCAAGGAAAAAACGGACATCTTCGACTATTGCAAAGGTACGTTGTTTAATGTTAAAAGAAAATCCCCCTAGTCAAAGGACAGTTGCAAAATCATTAAAATGATCGGTGTCCACTGTAAACAAAATGATAAACATTGATTTAAATCTTAAGAAAGCGAAAAAAAGCAATGTGCATCGTCTTCTTCCAAATCATATCGCTGAACGCAGGACACGCTGCAGAATTCTATATGAGAAACACTTATCCAAAGAAAAATGGAAAACAATTGTCACAATAGATGAATCATGGGTGTATTTAAATGATTGGAACAAAAAAAGATCCATTTATTATCATAAAAGGGGAGAAAAAAATTTAAGTACATGGTTCAAAGAATCGAAAGAAAGTTTTTCTAAGGGATTCATGATTGCTGCTGGTTTTTCTTATAATGGCAAGTTAAAAATAAAGAGAGTGGAAAAAATGTCAAGATTAACTCCAAATACTATCAGGAACATATTTTATCGCCAATTTTTCTGAATGAAATACCGTCGCTTTACCCACAGTGCCATCAATCTGTGAGACTCCATCAGGGCAAAGCTATCAGTCACACATCAAAATCCACAGTAAATTTCCTAAAAGAAATGGAACAAAAAACTGGTATGAAGGCCATACCCTTCACTGATATCCCTACTAAATCTCCCGATGTATCACCTATGGATTTTTGTGCTTTCGGACTTTTAAAATCTGCATTATCCAAACGTCGTCCCAAAACCCTTACAGGACTCTGGAAAGCTGTTCAGGAGGAATGGGATAGAATACCTCTTCTGACACTTCAAAAGGCATTATTAGCCTGGAAATTGCGGTGTCTAAAGATAGTTCAGAATAAGGGATGTCAAATAGAACATTTAAAACACAAGAATTTTATGTAATTTAGTTTTGTGAATACAACATACATCGTCTAAAAAATGCGTGAACAGCATCTGTATACAGGTATTCCTCGACTTACCGCTCGCACTTACGGCCATAATTTTTATTTTTTTGCATATTTTATCGTTCCTCTAAAATATTGTTCCTTGAATGTACAATACATACCCATATGTATTACATGACTATTAAAAACTACCTTGGATAGCTTTGTTTAAAAAAAACTTGCAACGTATCTTCAGTCTCAAATTCTAAAACATTGGATTATACTAACATGATAAGTAGTGATGACGAAGAATAATTTATGCCTTTTAAATAAAGTACAATGTAATTTAAATTAGGTATGTATATATGAAAGTAAAAAAATATATGTATGTTCATGTACATAAAACATTTGTTTGAAACTCAACTTACGTCCAATGTCTCGGTCCCTACCTCTGTGATAAGTCGAGAAATATTTGTGTGTGTGTGTGTGTGTGTGTGTACGTACGTGCGTGTGTGTGTCTGTCTGCGTGTGTGTGTCCTAGTGCTATAGTCCCAAATAGAAAGTACTTAACATTAAATACACATCCTGTAATTGTAGTCATGAAATCATAGTCACGAGTTCTCCAAATTCAATTAAACATACACTTCACATAATTAACAAATCTTTATTTCGCCATTCTGTGAGAGAGAGACTTGATTTCAACCCTCCTTGAGGTACTTCCGAGGTCTAACATAACATCCCGACTTTTTAAAATTAATTCTCCTGTGGTCCGTTTTACTGCAAACTCATCAATTTTCACATTTGCTTTTATGGCCTTATAAGGTTACAATTTACAAATGTAACTATTTTCCATAGTTATATTTGCCGCTAACTGAGAACACGCTTGAAGGTAGATATAAAAATTACGGATAGTTTAACAAGGGATTAATAAAATTAGAATTTTATCGGTCAAATTACGTTAGGTAGTGAGTTTTATAACGTTAGGGACTGAGTAATATCTTTCGGCATATTATAATATTAATATTAGATATATATATATATATATATGTGTGTAATGTCCAGGGGCGTAAATTATAATTAACTAGATCTAATTGGGTTAAAATTAAGCTCTAGCAGTATTTACTAAATTAACAGATGAAGTAATAGCGGGATGTGGAACGAATGAACCAACAGATGGCCATGCTTATCTGTGAAATGATTTTTAGCAGCGGACGGACCTTGAGAATCGGCACAGGAAATGACGGAATATCGAATGTTCGAAAGAACATGATTCTGACTCACGCATCACGTGAAGCTTTCACACCCACGCAATTGCGGCACGCTTTTGGATAACGCCCGAAGAGAACAAATGATATTAGGGTGGTTCGCCGTTGGATGAGGATGCGTGTCGTGGGCTGAGAGATGATGGGACATAGCGGATTGGATTGAGTTATATTTAATGTTAACAAAGAAAGCCCTAATTGTTATTTAAGTAGTAGTTATTTCAACCGGCCTATTGATGATGAATTTCATTTACATTAATTAGTTAGATAAAGAGTTATGTGGTTTAAGAGCCACGTCATATATACATATATATATATATATATATATATATATATATATATTCATTTGTATATATATAGAGAGAGATAAATATAGATATAGATATAAATATATGTCCATGCGTGTGTGAATGTATGTATTTATTCATAACGAAAGTCTTGGTATTTCATCATTTCTCTCTATTCAAAAAGGCTCTGTAGTAAATTAAATCAAAAGCACTTTAAAACTGCACATTTCAGCTTCAAATCTATTTCTTAGGAAGAAAATAATTTCTCATATGTTTTCTTCACGGCAGTCACATAGGATCATGAAAAACGCGTCTATAAATCTTTTAAACAATTCCGGTGTTTAAAAGCTTTTCAAAAGTTGATAAAAACACTGTAATAAGACCTCCGTAAAAGAACATCACAACAAACAGTCTTGACGAAAATTATTTGCTGAGAGGGGGGTTGAAGTAGTGTATCAATGAATTGTCTTCGAATCACCAGCAGCTGTGATTTGAACCATTTATTAAAAGACTCAAAGACGGAAAATCTAAACGAGCGACGAAAAAAGGTTAAAATACGATTTCCTGCAGGAAATCTGAACAAATACAAATGGAAAATAATAATACCTTACTCAGCTTTTTTTAAAACGGAAACAGAGATTTATTATCTGGAATTTCTCATTGAAATATGGTGTATAATTAAAGAAACTAAAAATTTATACTAGAAAAGTATTTATTTGAAAATTTACATAGATAGTTGTTTTTTAGAGTAAATTATATTTTCAATTTATTACAAAATGGTATATCGTATTTTACATTATTATATGGTTCTAGATATAATCATTTTCTAAATTTGTCTCCGAAAACAGTATTTCTAGAGATACATTATATATTTTTTAAAATGCAGTACATATTTTTACAGGGTGAGGATCTTTAGGTTCGTTTTTGTGATCTAATATTTCATGAACATAAAAACTAAACTAACGGTGATTTTTAATTAACTTTATTTATAGTTTGATAAATCAACTGCTCTCTTATTAAAGATGAATGTTGAAGAAATTAAACATGTTTCCTCGTTACCTCCTTTAAAATGGTTTCTTAAAGGCCAAGCAACTTCAAACAAGGCCAAATAGCAAGTTGTAGCCATTTTATTCCTTTTTGTGTGTGTGTGTATCAGCCTAGGAAAATGTCACAAGGTTCAGCTTTTATAAGGTTATAGAGATGGCTGACTTCTACCCTACCTAGGGTATATGTATATTGAAGTGACCCTCTAATTTAGTATAAACTCCACTTGATAGATATATAACAAAGTTTATTCTTTACTTATATACTTACACATATACTTGCGATTATTCTTTACACATATACTTGCGTTTCGAAACAATACTGCGTACTACTGATACAACCTGTATGAACACTGTGCAAGGAAATACAGTTCTATATACTCACAAGATATACTCGCTATGCAAGGAATATTATTTCAAAAATACTCACAAATTATGCTAAAGTCAAACCAGCGATGCTACTCAGTAATCTTTAGCCTATAATCACAAATAACCTTCGTCAAACGGGTTGATAAGAACTCGCGTAATTTTGAAGCAAACTAACTAATCGCCACAAGTGGCAACTCGCATAAATCACTACAAACACACCAGACTCTCTGCGTAACCTGGCTACTCGAAATTTATAGTAACCGACTATGCTGAATTTAGCATATTTTTGTAGCTTCTTTGGATTTATGTGACTATGAAGATTGATTATTGTTAATCGATTCTTAGGTAGATCTTACAAGGTATCGGCTGCTTAAACCATGAGGCAATTTTTAATAGTGGAGGAATTTTAATGCCCAATGAGACACTATACAAAATCCCTCACGGTAAGATCCATTAACTTAGGGATGCATTCAACGTTGATCGTAGCTTCATATTTTATCTACATAGTAAAACAAAATCATTTTTCACTCCACAAATCGATATGCCCTTTGTAGAAAATACCCATCAAACCAGCACCATTTGGATAAGCAACAGAAGTCGGTGGCTATCAATCTTTTCAATGTTCGCTCTTTGCCTCTTCGACTGATATACTGAGCGTTTGAATTTCCTTTTACATTCAATAGATAGATTGAAGCTGCATCAGCTGTCATCATTTTAAGCAAGCTTGTTGCTAAGACGATAAGGTACATTTTTTTTGTGCAAAATTTATTTTATTTAACAGCTAGCGACCTTCTCACTATCGTTATGAATTTTAGCCGCAGCTGCTCGTTTTGGAACCGACCGATCTTTACCTTGTTTTGATAAACCCTGAGGCATGGGTTTTGATAACTTTCAATTCGTTTCTTCTAAATTCTCACCTTTTTCATTGGTCCAAGTTTTTTTTTAATTTTTATATCGACAACTGTCACCCAAAGATATCACATCCACTAATGAGATAAATTAATGAAAATTTGAATTAAATAAATCTTTTTTAATTTTATTTTGTGAGTTTTAATTGGTTTACAACTTAGTTATTGTAATTAATTGTGAAACTTTAAGGCTTATTTTTTTATTTAATGTCCTTATCTTGTCTCTTTTAATATGTATTGGAATTAAATAATTTGTAAATAATTCAAATTAATTAAATAATTAATTTTATTTAAATAAATCTTTTATAATTTTATTTTGTGAGCTTTAATTGGTTTATAAATTAGTTATTCTAATTAATTGTGAAACTTTATAGCTTATTTTGTTTATTTAATGTCCTTATCTTTTCTCCTTTAATATGTATTGGGGCCAAGAATGTTGTCCAAGGAACCACTGTACTGAAATAAAGAAAAAAGTTGTGAAATTTAACCCCTTGGTATGTTTGAATTAGATATCGGGAATTCCTTTTATTTAGATTGGTAGGTTATTGCATATGCGAATTTTAAAATTTTTGTGGCCCTGAATTTAGAAATTTGAAGAAAAATTCACCGGAAAATTTAAAAGAATTATTACTAAGAGGGGATATTCAAAAATTATCTTTTTAATTTATGTGGCATGAATTAAATGCATGTAAATTATGAAACCAGACAAATCTAATATTTAGTTTCCATTACTTTAATAGGTTATGTATCACTGCAATATTGTTGTTTTAAGCTGCATGATTGTTTCCCTCCTCTTGAATATTATCTCTGCAGGCAGTCTGTTTTTTATAAAACATATGTTTACAATCTTAAATCTATTTTTCCTCTGACTGCGAACGTATGGTTGTAATACCCAAAATTTTCAACTACAAATTGTTCTTCTCAAAACCAAGTTTCTATTATTCCTGCCTATGTTTCAATTTTTTTATGGGGATTTAATCTGTTACTCCCATGACAAAAGACTCAGTGTGTAACGGAACCTGGACAAATTTTTCTTTTAAATTTATTTTTCCTACGAAAAGCAGTGAACGGTATTTAAGAGTTAAAAAACAGGATTTAGGTGGAAAGTACTCTCTAAGCTCAGTATAGAGTTTAGGATTTTTTCAAAATGAACACACTATAAGGTTCAATTTGCGATTTTTTTGTTTCTTGTATTACCTTTTACGTATTTCCCCTTAACCCATTTACATTTGATTCCTCAAAAAGTTAGGCCCAACATTCTAACAATGGTATTGTCCAATTGTATTGTAACAATTTGTGAGGTATTGAATCAAAATTACCCCGCCCTCTGTTTTAAATAAATCGCCGCTTGAAGAAGAAGCAAGCGAATGCAAATGAGCGGCGCTTTTCATCTAGCTGGGAATCCCCGTGGATAGCGTACATTCGCGACAGTGAGAGACTAAATGACACGAGGTGAGGTTGGACGGAGGTGAGCGGTGAACGAGAAACAGTTGAGGAACTCAAGATCGCTTTTTCCGTACAGCAGCCGGACATTATCTAGCTTACCGAAGGTGTTTTGAAGTTAGCTATCGTTCCAGCGACCTGATAATAAAGTGAAGACAGAAAGATTAGTGTGGCTTATGTACAAGTAGTGGCGTGGCTGAAATGTGGCAGGGTCTTCGTAATATAGCTACCGGGATTAACATGCGTAATAAATAATTCCCCGTTGCCTGCTATCAATTGAGTACGGTATTTATGTAGTCTAAATGTGTTGCAATAAATAGAGTTTATTGTGGGATACCTGGTCGCATTTTATTAATGGTGAGTTCGTTGTTTTAGTAAATACTTTACCGTGAACTAAGGTAATGAAAACAGTTGAACTCCACAAATCGTATTCTAACAATTGTATTGCATTGGAATATCCAAATACCTGTATCATCACAGATTTACCTAATTTTTTTCACGTTCTCACTGCAAGACACAGTAATTCCTGAAGATTATCATGTATTAATCAGAGTTTAATCGTACAGATTTATCTTTAAGAGAAAAATATAACAGAACTACTGAAAGCAGAGTTCAGATAAAAATTTCATCTTAATTTCATCTTGAGTTATTTGTATATTGTTGTAAGTTTTTTATTTTATTTTTAAAAGATAAAAAAAGGAATTTATTTGCTTCCATGATTTTTGAGTAATTATGTGCGGTAAATAGTAACTAAGCACATAATCATAGACATGCTGAAATCCTTCCTTAAAAAATCTTGAAGAAATAATTAATATTGAAGATAATCGTAGTCATACTCAAATTAATATTTAAGTAGTTTTGTTAGGAATAGAATAAATGTAGAGATAACCACAGCCATATATATAAATAAATCTGATAAAAAAATTCTTGAGAAAAGGGTAAAATAGGAAAATAACTACAGACCTTTCTAAATAAATTTTTAAATGGTTTTTTGAGGAATGTCTATTAAATATGCAGATTATCTATACTTATATATAAAGAGAGAGCAATTTTGTACGTGGAGGGTAATCTCCAGAACCACTGCACCTATTTGAAAATTTCTTTCACTGTTTGAAAGGTACATTATTCCAGATGGACATAGGCTATATATTATGTATATCTGATCAGTAGAAATAAAGTTAGGGGCTTAATCCTAACAATCTCCATTGTTACCGCTACTGTCCTCTACCGCTTTTTGTTCCGAAGTTTTCAACTATTCTTAGCGTGGTGCTATCGCGGTGGGCTTCTGTTCTGACGATAGTGGTTCGAACCTAGCCGTTCTCGGCACGCCTTTTTCTTTTAAAAAATTAACTTTAATTATTTACTAACGTAATATTAATTTGAATATTATTTTAGGAATATTATTTGAAAAAAAATTTAATATTATTTTAAAAAAACATTCTTTACTTAAAATCCTTTTTTTATTTTTGTATTTTTATTTCATCTCTTAACCTCTCTCTTTTAAAGAATTAGCTTTAATTAATAACTAACGTAATATTAATTTGAATATTATTTTAGGTGCTTAAAATAATTAAAAAAAACATTCGTTACTTAAAATCCTTTTTTTATTTTTGAATAAAACTACGATATCAAGCACACCTCTTTCTTTTAAAAAATTAACTTTAATTAATAACTAACATAATATTAATTTGAATACTATTTTAGGTGCTTAAAATAATTAAAAATACATTCTTTACTTAAAATCCTTTTTTATTTTTGAATAAAACTACGGTCTCAAGCACACCTCTTTCTTTTAAAAAATTAACTTTAATTAATAAATAACGTAATATTAATTTGAATATTTTTTTAGGTGCTTAAAATAATTTTTAAAAAATTCTTTACTTAAAATCCTTTTTTATTTTTGTATTTTTATTTCATCTCTTATTCTAATTTTGGGATACCAATGTGTATCTATACTTCTATAATAATATACAAGGAGAGAGAGCAGAGTTTGTATGTGGAAGGTAATGTACAACTTTTGTACATTAAAATGTACCTTACATCTTTTCCTTTGTCAACCGCTGTCAAGTAACCATAGCAACACCCTTTAGTTTACGGGGTCCTTTTTTCGAAATCGCTCTTTACAACGGGAAAATGTTATCTACTTCCTATCCCCATTTTACGTGGGGGACATTCAGCGGGGGGGGGTCAGGGGAAAGAGCGGTTAATTGCTTTCTTATTTCTTTCTTACTATTGAAGAAGAATTTCAATAGTAGTTCATCGGCACTCCCTGCCTCTTTCATCTCTCAAAAGGCTAAAAATGGATGAACCGCGGGTGAACCGCCCTTCTGATGTCTCTCGCCTGAAAAGAAATAGCCTCTAGCTAGAACGACAAAAGATTATTATTCAGTCCTTTTAGGCAAGATTGACCCTCCGTTCCCAGAATGTCACCCAATTGTTCTTTGGGGGCAAAGACGTTAGGAAAGTCACAACGAAGTGGAATTCGAGACTATATCTCTGCCTACATCACACCGTATTTTTCGAGAGTATGTGCTTTGGATATATGCTATCCCACCCTGTAAGGAAAAGGTTTAATATTTTTAAGATTCAAGTAGAAGAGGTATTGATAAATACAAAAAGGATTTTTGAAACTGGCAACGTTAAAGGGTTTATTGAAGAATACTACATTTGGAACTATGCTTTTTATTGGACATTTAAGGTAATAAAAGATTTACAATTTATTGGCTATAAACTGGAAATTTATTGGTATAATATTTTGTTCAACCCGGACAAAGTCGGGACAGGCCGCTAGTTGTAGATATATTGAAATTAATTTTTAAATACACCTCTGAGGAATAGAAATAATGTTATAACCCTAGATATATTTAAATCAATATTTAATCGAATACAGGGTGGGGCAGAATGGACTCCCACATTCCTGAAGGTCATTGGTATAGGAGTGGACAGGGGAGGAGCCAACAGTTTGAACAGATTTTCTACTTATAAATGGACACCATGAGTTGGTCAGGTGACCATCGCAGTTTCGTTATCGAGGCGTCCTTTACAAACAAAAACGATTCTGTAATCGCGAAACAGAGGGCATTTCGGACTCGGTTCGGGCTCTATGTAACTGATGCCATTCCGGATCGAAAAACAATTCCATTATGAGTTTCAAACGTCAGAGAAAATGTATTATCGAGGAAACCAAGTAGCCCTCGAAACGTTGGAACACTTTAAAACGTGCTATGAGTCCGAGAGGCCTCTATATTTGAGGAAGTGTCCGCCATTCCCCCACAGATGACCACTAGAGTGATGGACAACTTTAGAGAACGGCCTCGGCAGTGCATCGCAAATAACGCTTGCCACCTGAGTGATGTTACTTTCGAAACCTAGTGGAAAAAAATACTAGATTATAAATACTTTTCGAAAATATAAAGCTTTTTTTCTGTTAATTGTTTCGTTCGTTTTATATTAATCTTTGACATGTGGTTGACCATTTTGCCGCACCCTGTATGTGATGAATGGGTAAAATGTTCATATGTTCCCACACGTATCCAAATCAAACTTTAAATATCTTTTGGCGGAATGGATTACACATGCGGATAATACATAGGTAGACATAGTCAAATTTATCTTTTAAAAGTTTTGGGAGGAATGAAATTTAAAAAAGGTGTGTGTGTGTGTGTTTAGTTGGGGGGGGGGGGGGGTCTTCATATCGGCAGTACAGTGTAGATTGTAAAATACCGCTTTGGGGTTAAAAGACTAGATTCATTATTTGATCCTGACTAAAAGTCACTACAGTGACACTCATAATTTTGAAAGGATAATTATGGACAGTTGATTAGCCATAAGTATAATTTCAAGTAAAAATATGAACTCTCTCAAAAAAATTAATTATAAATAAATAAAGTAGCTGCAAGTCAGTATCTTGTGTTGTTGACTTTAATAAAGTGCTTGATTGAAGTAAAATTGTTTTTTTTTCTAACGCGGATGCACTTGCAATGAGACATTAGCCTTTTTTTATCCCCCGTAGTCTTGCTGGCTACTTTATTATGGGAGCGCCATTTAGGTGAGCCAGTACCATGTAGTCCCCTATGAGGGGACTGCACGGTAACGACCAAGCCTTATCCGAGATTTGAACCCAAGACCACTGCAGGGAAGAGCATGACGCTAAGCACTATACCACGCAGATAGTAGTAAAATACTTTATTCAACGATGAAGAGCATTGTTTTGATATTTCGGTAGGTAGAATGCCAACCTAGTGCTTAGGAGATTCGAGTTTCGCACCCAGTTTTAAAGGCAGTAATTAACGAATTACTCCCTCTGTCCCATAATTATAGTAGCAGTTGGTGAATTTAATTTGTACCACGATAATACCAGCAAAAGTAAATAAATATAGAACGCATCATTTGTTATCAAAAAACTAGATTAAATTAAACAATGAATAAAACTTATTACTCCTAATTTTTATTTTGAGTGTTTAGATAGCTTCTGGATTTTTCAAACATTTCGTTACTGTATTTTTAACTTGTAGGTAGGATAACTTGGCTGCGAAGATCTTCTGCTAATAGGAATATGGTTAAGTTTTCTAAGTTTATCTCCCTAATCTTTACATTTACGTCCACAGTTTTGTTTTTCAAAATATCAACATTTGCATAAGATTCACCTTGACAATTATTTTCGGAAACACGTTTCGAAATTCTTGATATGGTCATTCTGTTGCACTTAAATTGTTTTGCAGTTAACGTAATTGCAGGTTTCTTCAACTTTTCGTTTTACTTTTGGTGCATCAAGAACTGGACAATCGCAACTCGATCTTTGCTTGAAAACAATCTTCTCATCTCAACTTTAATGTACTTATTAATACTATTGAAAATATAGACAATGGGTTGATATTCCACTGAAATAAAACAATTGATTTCAATCAGTGGAGAAAATTAGAAAAATACTTATAATTCGTAATAATTAGGTTAACCTAAAAATTGAAAGCTGTGTCAAAACAAATGACCGATGTCACGGAACATTGATTTTGAATGAAGGCTTCACAATGTTGCGCTACAACACATCTTACAGCTGCATTCGCCAATAATTTCCATTTAAATATTCACTTCCTACTATTATTAATTAGGTTAACCTAATAATTAGGTAATAATTAGGTTAATCTAAAAATTGAAAGATCTGTCAAAACAAATTACATATCCCATGGAACATTGATTTTGATTGAAGGCTTCACAATTTTGCGCTACAACATAACTTACAGCTGTATTTGCCAATAATTCCCGTTTAAATATTCACTTGCTACTATTATTATGGGACAGAGGGAGAATATTTTAATATTCCTTAAAAGCAACGAAACAGGGCTAAGGGGAGTTTAGCAGAGTTTGTTTTTAGGAATAGTAGATATACCGGGTGGACAAAAAGTCCGTATAAACTTTAAAAATTCATAAAAACCGGAAAATAATCAAAATTTTTAAAAAAAAGTTTGCAGGGTTAGCATCGCTAGGTCACGGGATTTTTTTTTCAGATAGGAAAAAAAAATAACTCATAAAACTGCCGACAGGTGAGGCTGGTACGAGTGAATTCTGTGGAAATATGCAAATGAGACGGTTATAAGAACGTGAGCTCCTAATCCACAACCAGTTCACCGTTGTTCCGCGATCCGCCGAGAGGTGTCATGTATACATTAGGGTGGGCCGAAAAACCATTTTTATTTTTTTTTAAACGGCTAGTTGAAAAAAGTTGTTACACTTATAAATAAGAAAAACCGTAAAAAAAATTTTGTGAAAAAATAATATCTTCCGATTGCGCATTCACTTCAAAGTTTTGAAAAAAATAAGAAAATGAAGATTTTTTTCCAATTTTTTGAAACCCTCAAACGTTTGAAATTTGAAAAGCGCTAGTTTAGGTTGTGTAGGGTAAAGCTAATAGTATGTGAAAAAAAATTAAAACCCTTGATTATTCAATATTAACTATTCGCGCATTGCCTTAAAAACTAGCGTAAAAGCCGTATTTTGAAGTATTGAAATAAGACGTTCTTCCACGTTTCTTTTTGATGTAGCCGCATGTAAATGCCCTATATTTTCGGAATGTACTTGTAAGAAAAACCCGAATATGTGTGTGTATCCAATAAGTTTAAAGTGTCAGTGAGAAAAAGCCAAAAAGATTCGAGTTCTTGAACTGAGATTCATATATCGTCAAAGAAAGTACAATTTAGACAAAACAGGGTCTGTAGACGTACTGGAAACACAAAAATTGGAGAAAAGGCAACGTATAAATAGCTTGTTGACTGATTGCTATAAAATAAACCAAGGTGCAAGTCCTTCGAGCTAATGTGGGTATAAATGTAGAGAAACCACTGAGAATTAGCAACCCGAAAATGAACAGGAAGAAGAAAACAATAAGAGTGTCGCTGAAAGAGATGAGCTCTTCGAACGAGATGAGAGAAAACTGAAAACATCTAAGCCCAGTCAAATTAGGATAAAACTTAAAGCAACAACTTTGGCAAGTGATCGGTATGGGGTATTTGACCGCGCTACAGTCGTGATTGCGTCTAGTGTGCTCCAAGACTTCGGTATCATAAACGAGGAAGACTTGCCTCATGTTGTCGACAAGAACTAAGTGAGAAGAGAAAAAATTAGTAACAGACACCATTTGCAGTCCAAAGCTATTAATGAACCTTTACGTGGTCTTTACTTTGATGGCAGGAAGGATGAGACTGTGGTGATTGAAATGGTTGATTCTAAACGTTATCGTCGGATCTAAAAAGAAACACATTATTCCTTGGTTCAAGAACCAGGCTCAAAATACCTTTGCCATCTTTCACCCGCTACCGGGCTTTCTAAAGACATTGCTGTGGCAATTGTTACACATTTGGCTAAACTGAATATTTTTCTGGAGGAGCTCCATTTAATTGGAAGTGACGGAACGAGCACTAACCCTGGCTGGAGAAATGGTGTCATTCGTCAAATCGAGCTAAAAGTTGGTAGACCACTGCAGTGGTGTATTTCCCACCTACATTTCAACGAGCTACCATTCAGACATATTTTCCATCACTTAGACGGTGCTACTGCAGGACCATCATCCTTTAGTGGTGAAGTTGGTCAAAAAATGAGAGCCTGTATAAAACTTCCTGTGCCAGGTTTTTTACATATTGACTGCACTATTCCGAATGCCGACAAGAAATAGCTGAGCGAAGATCAGCTGTATCTCCTAGATATTTCCGCAGCAATCAAATTTGGCCAATGCCCAATGGATTTGGCAGCTCGAGAACCATGTCCATTAGTACATTCAAGATGGGTAACATCAGCAAATAGAGTACTCAGACTATATGTCAGTGAAGAAAACCCCTCACATGAACTGAAGCAGCTGGTGTAATTCATTTTGCACTGTTACATGCCACTGTGGTTCCGGATCAAAGCAAGTGGTTATTTTTCTGAAGGTTCTAATATTGTGTTTGAGGCAATCAGATTAATACGATTCCTCCCTGAGCATTTGCGAAAAATAATCGACCCACTAATAGAACGAAACTAATACTGTATTTTGCACACCCAGAAAATTTAACTGTGGCTATGGATATGAACGAAAGATAGCATGTGAGAGAACTGGGATTACGTCGAGTTCTCAAAGCTCGCGTAAATTGCAAGGGGAAAACAATTAGAGACTTTACAGTTCCATCACTTGACTTCAACGCGATCGATTACGTTGACATCATTAAGTGGAATGTTTGTAATGTCACTCCGCCACCTTTGCTAAGGAATGTACCGGATGAAGAAATAGAAGAAATGATCAAAACTGGCTGACCATTCATTTCAGACTTCAATAGATTTCCATGTCACACCCAATCTATGGGGCGTTGCGCCAAACTTATCACCGAAGCTAGCCGAAAGTGTGAGCGGTACTGAAGAGATGGCTAGATAAGAAGCACCCTGTTGTGAAGGTCAGTTATGCCGGAATTTTCTGCAAAAGCTGCCTTCAATGTGTTTAAGTTCAACAATCAATAAAGTGGCATAACAGGAGCGACTAAAGTAA
>OU015500.1:90358056-90498056 GCA_907164885.2 Dolomedes plantarius | reverse complement strand
ACGCGTTATTTTGATATTTAAGGCGACAATAGACCATGAATTTTTTTTTAATTTATCAGCCAATTGCTATGAAATTTTGTATACTTATACAGTGTTGTTTAGAGATGAAAATGATAATTTTTAAAAATAATCAGAATTAATTAATTAAGATATTAATTAATATCAGCTTGTTAATTACTCTATTTAAAAATGCTCCATGCACATCAATTTTTGTCTCAGATATCTAATATTTTCTTTCTTAGGCTAGCTTTATATAGTTATAATAAAAGTTAGTAGCAATATTTCATTTACAGTCATATTTATAAAAACTAGAAAAAAAATCGATAAAAATAGGTCATTTTATGCAAAATTTTATCAAAAAATTTTTTTGATTGTAAAAATTTTAAAGTGTTTTAAAATAATATAATGAATTTATTACTAAGTTTTATTCTAACATATATAAATAATCATTTTATGAAATTTTATGAAAATTCAAGAAAATTATGACGCATGGAACATTTTGAACTTACCGAAATGAATTTAAAGCCGAATGAGTTGCAGAATCATTTTCTGAAAGAACAAAGTCGTTTTTGGGACATATTTTTGTCAGTCTGAAGGTCCATTGTCATCTTAATCATTTATATTCTGATTCTAAGCCCGGTACAGTATAGTGCAGGGGTTCCCAAATGTGTGCCGCGATACCCTGGGATGCCGCGAAGCGCCCATGATCTCCAATCTAATCTGTTGCTAATGACTATTCCGATATAACTTGACGAAAGACTTGACGAAAATGACCAAAAAGGGGAAAAACAACTCTCCTCTTCGAGTCCGCTATCGTATATCGTTGGTTTTGCTTCGAGAGGTGAGATCGAATCAATAGATTAGGCACAGTTTAAGGAGTGTCCGGTTTAGAGTAGTGGCACGTACCATGATCTGACCATGGACATCTCATATGGGCTTTCATAACTGGTCGTATTCTTGTCTTGTATGTGCATTCTTCCTTAGCAAAAGAAAAAAAAATATCAAGGTCAATCACTAAAAATCAGTGCACTCCCGAACTGTCGGAGTGCACCTGCCCAAAGAATTTCGAGAATGCCTCCTGTACGTTCTTTGCGCCTACCCTCTGGGCTGCAGATATTTCACAGTAACCAATAACGAACGGGAGTGGTGACATTCCTTCTCCTCTTTCCTCCGACTGCTCATATCGTCTGATTATATTCGAACAGGTAGTCCTGTAGACAGTTATCTCGCTAGTGGTCGCTGTACATGTCGTGTTCTAAGAAAGCTGTATAGATATTTTTCGTAAAAGTGGATGGATTTTTGATGAGATAAACCGATTATGCAAGTACTAATAAAGATCATGCATCGGCATGTGATGTGCGTAGAGAAAAGCGGAAATGCCGCAAATACGAAGACAGTTACTTGGATTTGGGCTTCACTTCAATAGATGTCAACGTCAATGAAGAGAGACCGCAATGTGTGATCTCTGTTCTAAAGTTCTATCATCCGAGAGCATGAATCCAAGTAAATTGAGACGGCACCATGAAAAAACGCATTCCACGTGACAATCCACCTGAATATTTTAGCAGAAAAATGAAAGATTTGCACCAACCAAAAAAATGTTCTCACTAAGCAAGCGTCAGTGCCAAAAAAATGCCTTGTTGGTGTCATTCAAGGTGGCATTTATAGTAGCAAAGTGCAAAACGGCCCACACTATTGTCGAAGAATTAATTCTATCCGCCCAAATGTTAGCTGATGTGGACATGGCTAACATAATGATAGGAGAAAATGCGGGGAAACTTCTGGCGAATATTCCTTTGTCGAACAACACCATTAATCGAAGAATCCAGCACATGGCTCAGAATCTCAACGATCAATTAATAGAAAAAAATGAAAGGAAATGAATTTGGACTGCAAGTAGATGAGGCCACAGACAGCAATAAGGATGCACACCTCATCAGCTATGTACGTTTCATTGATGATTGTACTATTGTTGAAGACATTCTCTTTTGTAAAAGCATTACTGGAACTGCAACGGCTGAAGATATCCTTGACACATTTATGACGGAAAATGTACACGATTGTGCAGTAATCAGCAGGCTCACCCGTCGAACTAAAACTAAACACACATATACCAAGAGCATTTGGAAGGTAATTTTATTATTAATTTTATTAATTTTTTCCTTTTAATTACAATTAAAGTACTTGAGTGATTTTTAAACACAAGTTGTATTAATTTATTAATGTTATTACCGCTTCTCTAATTTCTTCTTCACGGTCGTACAAATATGAAATATATATATTATACATAATATGTATAATAATATACCACGGATAGATATTATATGACGAGTGTGCCGTGAAAAAAATTATAATTCTCTTAAGGGTGCCAAGACTTGGATAAGTTTGGGAAACCCTGGTCTAGTGGTTAGCACGCGGATGCTCGGTTCGAATCCTTACAAGCGCCACAGAATTCCTTCGTATCTACGCCGGGTATAGGCATATTAAAACTGTAGATCTGAAAGTCCATCCGTGTGGTGGCATGGGTTTAGAGGAGGGTATGAACACACCAGATACTATAAGAAAATAAGAATTCCGAGATGTTGTAACGTCTTCGAGGATACCAATATAACGAGACATAATTATATAAATACAGCTATATTAAACTTATATACCACATATACAGTTACATAGAGAGTCCTCTTAGTCTGCGTCCGACAGATTTCTGTCAATATTCCTTAAGACTCTTTCAATATTTTACCGAGAGATGAACCCCACCCCCCCATCCCCAATCAGCAACCGGGGCAGCTTCGCCCCAATCCTTCGCTGATATTGTCGATTCTAGCTACTGGCCCTCTCTCCCTTATCATTTTGTCAGGAGCTCCTATATATATGCTGGTTTGTCGGTGGTTTTTGACGCCGGTAAATCGAGCATCAACACTTAAGCTCCACGCGGGGTCTTTATGATCTCGGTGGGTCAGTGATCTCGGTAAGTCCCGTCCGAGCGCCAGCCAGTCTCCTTGTTTCTTCGACCTACCCAGGGGTCAACGCCAGCCAGTCTCCCTCTTTCTAATCTTCGTCTCGATAGACAGAGGTACTGGGCAGGGGTCTTTTCCTCCTCTCTGTTCTCGAGGAGTCAGAAGGTCTCAGCTAGTTACAGGAAAACATATTACACAGCAGTGGCCCAAAGGCTTGCGTTTTCCTGGTATTTAAGTGTTATCCCCTCAGCTCCTCGGAATAGGTTTTCCGGGAAAAAAAGAGAGTCTGTGATTCGGGGTGGTCTATTCTTAAGGAAAGGGTAATCCAAGCCGTTAAAGTGTGGAATAAGTAAATATCTGAAGACAAGTGCCTACCTCAATAGAAAAAATAATTCTTAATCTAAAACTTAGTCTAACAAAATGAGAAAGTTTGAAAAAGCTGTAGTAAGCAACAATTTATACTACAATGAATTATCAGCTTTTATACTAAATTAACTACACATAAAAATATGACTAGTGAGACAAGCTTGATAATGTAATAAATATCCCAAAAAAATATATCTATCATGTATTTTTTAAAAAGGTATTAATGGAGGGAAGAAATATATTACTAAAAAATTACATGCAGCAAACATAAACTGCAACAAACAATAAAAGCTGTTTCAAAAATTCCAAATATAAAAAAGTGTAAGTATTCATGTGTTACGAAATTTAAATACTCTCTTAACTTAAATTTAAATATATATATATATATATATATATATATACATATACATATATATATAAATATATATACATATATATATATATATACATATATATATATATATATATATATATATATATATATATATATATATATATATATATATATATATATATATATATATATTCCTTGAATCTGCTCTATACGCGATAAAAATAATTTTCCTCATTAATTTTATTGCATTTTTGTAAAGATACCAGCATTTTATCAAAATTGCAATCCCGCCTAATTAATGATTCCAGATTGCAAAAAATTAGATATATAGAATTTGTTTTATAGAATTTTTTTATAAGTACTTTGGAATTCATATTAAAATAAATTTGTATGGAAATTTATTTTAATATGAATTAGGAAAGAAATACTCAAATTAAAAAAGATTATTTGTATTTACCCGATTTCATTAAAAGGAATTTTTTGTGTGTACAGACTCTACTTTATGAATATTTATACATTTAGAAAAGATAGACAAAGATTCCCAATAAAAGAATTTTTTTCAATATGAGTTCGTTTAAATTATAGAATTCATAAAAAAATATAGGATCTGTCTCTCTATATATTAACGGAAGTCTCTAGGCCCCCGAGGTAATTATTCTACCAAAACATTTATCTGAGCAATACCGGCAACTATAGTTTTCGAAGATACATTATATATGTTACGTTAAAAGTAGTAAACTGGTGATTATATACTATAATAACCGGTAATTATTCATAATCACCATTAATGCCGGTAAATATCTATATTAATAAAGCAAGGTCCGGTACTGTCTGTCGGTCACACTCTCCGGGTGTAACGGCTCAATGTGTGCGAGTGTGCGGCCTATGAAACTTACAGCCATGAAATTTGGCACACGGGTAGTGCAGACTATGGGAAAGTGCACCTCGAAGCCCGAATTTTAAATTTTATTCTAGAAAATTAATCATTTTATGTTTTGTGAGATATTTTATGTTTTTTTAACTTCAGATTACGATATCGCGGCAAAAAAATGATCGTAGAATTTTGATCTTTTTAGAATCTAAGACTACAGACATTTTTCCCTCAAAGAAGATCTCATTTGTTTAAAAATAATTTAAAACAGACTAATATTTTCTTCAAAATATTAAATCCACTTTTTCGAGACATTTACGCAATTTTGAGGATCTACGGTCGATGCTCTTCGAGTTTTTATCTTACAAAGAAAATATTTACATCATTTGGAAGATGAAAACTTTCTCATTCATATAAACCTCATTTCAAGTCTGTATCTTAAAATTTCGATTTTTAATTGAATATTAAAGAACGATACTTAACACAAATTTTCTATGCGGTTCTTCAAACGCGAAGAACGGCAAATTCTCCCCTTGGGTTGTAAACAACGATTGAGTCATTCATTCACTTGATTCATTCATCGTCTTCCGTTGATGGCTTGAGCATAGCTGGGCGAAGTCCGAGAATAGCCGGGCGAAGCCCGGCTAGTGGTAAATAAATGAAAATTTGTAAAATTAACCGGTTTGTTTACATAATTCCCAGCTTGTAATGGCAAATGTAATAAATATCATGACTGATTGTGCCAGTAGAATACAGTGCAGTTTTTTGAGTAGTTGCTAGTCAGAAGGATATTTTTTCGTTGCACACTATGGCGTGAGAGGCCGCGAATACACTATGGCGAATACACAATACACGCGAATACAAAATGTTTTATAATCTTCAATTAAAAAGTCAATAGAGTGGAATCTCGATCTATCATTTTTCAAGGGACCGACTGAACTGAACGATAAATGTGGTTAAACAATAAATGCGAGAACATAACAAAGCAATATGATCGTCGGAACTGAGTGACATAAACTGCACAAACGGCAAAACGATGATTCGGGGAACGATCGATCGAGATTCCACTGTAAACGGTTGTTTTAAGTCACATGGATGTAGCCCGAACAAAATTTGAATAAGGGACTGACAGGTGTTGTCAAATTAAAGACATAAATTTATTTTCAACTTATACACGACAGTTACATACGAAAAAACAAACTAAACCCATATTCTAGAGAAAAAAAATTTCCAAATAACATTAAATGCTACTATACTACAAATTACTAAATATTTTAAGCTTACTTATTTAGACATATTAGACATATTAGACATATATGACATTTAGAATAACAAAGTTTGCCAGATTTTTTGCATTTGCCCTTATAAGACTCACACTGTCCCTTGTAAACACATCGCTGATATCCCTCACCTCCAGAAAGAGATGATTTTCCTACACATTCTCGACGTAATATTGCTAGATCTGGAACATCGTCAAGCCAAATAAATTTTTCTTCACAAATTGCGGACAGATTTCTGGTATACAACTGTGAAAGTCTTCCTTGTTTCGTTCCTAACTGACAAAACTCTTCATTTTGAAATTATAATATCACCGCTAATAAATTTCGTGGATCACTTCTTGCCCTGTCAACGTCCGAAACTCGCTGTTTCACTCTGTCACCAACTTTACCAGAAGGAAATGTAAGATTTGAAACTTTCAACATTTTCTTTGCCTGTGATTCTAAACCTTCTTTAGCACTCAATCTATGTTTTCTTACTTGTTCCTGCCTGCTTAAAATATCTGTCTGGATTAAAGGGACCGCTGCTTCATCCTCTTTCTAAGTCTCAAAATTAACATCAGGTGGAGGGTCATTTTGAGATAGATCGTTATTGTCCATATCAGAATCATCTAATAGTTCGCTATTGGTGTTTTCGGAAGTGTTATTAACTGTCTCGATAAAAGCTCTTCTTCAGTTTTAAGATGTTCGATACAGTCATTCGGGAAAGAAGACGTTTTCAAACCTAATTTTACAGGCGTCCCAAACATTTATTCATAAAAAGTACACTTTATGCTTTCATGAAATGCTCTATTTTTCTTAAGTTGCACAAAGCGTAACACTTCGGACCATTTACTAGTTTGCTTGCTTTCCAACCAAGAACTTAGCATATTTTCAATATCCTGGTTTGAACAATTTTGTTACTAAACTCACGGCTATTGTCACTTTGCGGTACACTGGGAGCTCCAAATATAGTAAAAATATCAATTAGGTGATATGCAACCTCTTCTGCACATCGGCTTTTTAGGGCCCGCAACTGTACGAACTTCGTCAAGTGGTCTTGATAGACAAATATAAACTTAGTCATTATCTGGTTGCGACTTCATGTCAATTAGATCTACCCGGCATCTTGAGTTCATCTCTTGAAAGACCATTGACCTAACAACAAGTCCTTTCTTGGGTACCTTGTATTTTTTCTTTGGACAACTTTCACACAAATTTAAATAAATCACAACTTCTTCGGTAGTAATGTTTTTGTACTTTTTTGAAGTTCTTTTAACATTATGTTTCTACCACCATGGCCAATTGTTGAGTGTGCCTTATGAATAATGGTAAAAATTTCTTCAAAGTATAAGTAAAATCTAACATTGGAGCTGTCTTTACTTACGTGAAAGAAGTTTTTCAACATTGCCCACTTTCATTACGTCGTATCTTTTTAGTCTTTGATAATCTTCCGGTTTTTTCCCACTACTTTTGTTTTTACTGTCATTCACTTTTTTTCTATAAGTCATCATATCTTTCTTTCGTCAGAAAACCACTGTTTGCTTTCTTACTATCCATAGTATTAACTAATTTGGAATTAAAACGCTTAATCCTATCAGCCATTATTCAACATTTTATAAAATACGAGCGGAAAAACGTCTAGTCGCCACGAGATTAGAACTACTACTATAATCACGTGGCTGTCACGTGTTAATAGAAGCCAAGCAGCTACGCAAACTGAATGTTATGGACTGAAACTGAAAGTTATGGACTTTTATCACATTTACCATTACAAGTTGGGGATTATGTAAAAAAAACCGGTTAATTTGATAAATTTTCAATTATTTATCATATTTACCAAATTTAGTGGTGATTATATAAAATAACCAGCAATTATATATAATCACCGAATTAATCACATTTACAGTAACAGATACACTCTAACCCATTAATATATATTGCATACATGAAATTAACAATGGTTTTATCAATAAGCGTTCAACAGTGATTCTTCATCCTTCATTTTAAAATTATAATCCATTAACACTTATTGCGTACATGAGTTTAACAGTGGGTTTAACAGAAAGGGTTCAACAATGATACTTACTCCTTCATTTTAAAATTTTAATCCATTAACACTTATTGAGTACATGAGTTTAACAGTGGGTTTAACAGAAAGGGTTCAACAATAATACTTCATCCTTCATTTTAAAATTTTAATCCATTAACACTTATTGCGTACATGACTTTAATAGCGGGTTTAACAGAAAGGATTCAACAGTGATACTTCATCCTTCATTTTAAAATTACAATCCATTAACACTTATTGCGTGCATGAGTTTAACAGTGGGTTTAACAAAAAGTTATCAACAGTGATATTCCATCCTTCATTTTAGAATTATAATCCCTTAACACTTATTGCGTTCATGAGTTTAACAGTGGATTTAACACAAAGAGTTCAACGGTGATATTTCATCCCCCTGTTTAAAATTATAACCCCTTAAAGGCCTGTTCACACTGCATCCAAAGCATTGTCTTGCGTTACTACGTTGACACCGGAGATTGTTAACATGACCTGTGATTTGTGTAACATATCACGTGATCTGTGAAATGAGCTCTGGAGTTGGTTAAAATTTTTAACCCTGACGCTACGTAACGCTCCAGATTCAGTGTGGACAGGCCATAACACTTGAAACAAAAAGGATAACCAGACTCCAAAAAAACACAGCCATCAATTATCCTGGTTAATTCATTATCCTATCGTCCTTTAAACGAACGTTCCATACGTTCATAAACAAAGAGAATGCTGAACACTGATAGAAAATACAAGACAAAGCAATGTTGAAAATATATCAAAACATGGATGACTAACGCCCTCTACACTTGGAAAACACAACTAATTTCTGACATAACACTTAGTCGTACATGAGTTATAATGTTAAAATTCCGGATGAAATAGCACTGTTAGGGACTGGTTCACATAGAATCCGTCAGCGTCAACGTTAAAGATTCCGTTGGCACTGATTGGTTAAATGGGTCAATTATTTGGTATAGGATTGGTTAAATTTTTTTTTTATCTGACGGATTCTATGGGAACAGGCCCTTAAATTATTTCTTTAAATACTGTTAGAAAGATTTTATGACGCTGTTATTTTCCCTATTTCTAGTCTATTTTCTTCAATTATTCGCTTTTCCCTCTAGAATTCAACCTTGGCATCGCAGTTTCATCGTAGGAACTTTTTGTCTATAAATTATATTAACCCAATCTAAGAAACTGTAGCTATTGCCAAAAGTTAAATGAGCATGAAATATTCCTCTGGCCGCAAAAATGCTAGTTGTCTAAAAAAATTTCATTATCCACATGTATACGTTTATGTATTTAAAAAAAGCCAAAGAATTGTTTTGATCGGTAAAATGCATTAGTCATATACACAATAAGTATTGAACTTTTCAATACGCATTAATAACATGAAAAATTGTTTAATATAACTGAACAAAGCTTTATTTCTTCAAAGAGCAGAAATAGTTCACGCTGATTTGAAAATAATTCTTTTCAGAGAAATCATATATTTTTCAGCAGTTAAAATATCAAAAAAAATCTATATAAATCTTTACATTAATTTTATGGTTTAAGAGCTTTTCAAACGCTGATAGATACAATTTGCTAAGTCTTCCGAAAATGAAACTTGGCTTGATGAACGAACGCTCAGATACGTCAAAATCACCAATAAAGTAATTGTCCAGAATCACAAGAAACAAAAAGATCGCCGCTTTTCAAAAGATTTGAAAAGGATAAAGTCAAAACAAAGGCTGGAAAAAAATAGCTAAACTTAAATACGGAAAACATTTCTTTGGAATAAAGAAATCTGAAACAGAAGTTGTTTTTTAAACAAGCGATGATTAATTACTGTGAGTTTTCTTTACATAGTTTTGAATCAATTTTGGGAAATTTAAACGTATTAGCATTAAATCTGATATTTCTCTGTAATATCTTATTTAGAACTGTATTTATTTAGAACTGTAATTATTTAGAACTGTACGAAAGTTTTTCCACAAATGGAATAAAAAATAGATAAGCAGTTATATTAGGAAGATATACAAGGAAGAAGTTGATTTATATGTATGATTTATGTGAAGGTATGATAGAATACTTAAATCAATAAAAATATTTGCATGAAAAACTAAAAAATCATAAAATGAGGAGAGAGAAGAATCAACAAATAGATATTGTAAACAGTAATATATATATATATATATATATATATATATTTATATATATGAAGCAAATTTTAATCCTTTTAAATATTCCTAACAGGCTTTTCCCAAATTCGTTTATCTTGTTGCAACAGAATACCGTCCCCTTAACCTTTGAATCGCGACCAAAATCCAAGCCGAAGTAATCTAGTAGTTTTTCCTTTAAGGCACGTGCGGCCAAACTTTATATAATCGTTATATAAGTCGAAAGTTCTAGAAGCCTGGCGAGAGCATCATCCGATATGACGCGCTAGGGTCATGTGTCCGCTTCTGGCCAATTAAAAAGTCAGTGCGCCTCTACCTGAGAGATTTTGGCGTCCTTTTCTGTACTCTTTGTGTTCGAACCATGAAACTAACATGACGTAAGTTGAGCCTCCGTCCATATCTCGCAGTGCTCTGCGCTGCCGGGGCCTTTTTGCCCGGCATCGGTGGAATTAAACTTGTTATAATCCTACTAGAAGATGTCCAGCAACATTTCGGTAAATAAAACACTATTTTGTGACCTGATGCCTCCTTCCATGCCGTTGAACTCAATTACTCTCTCCATTTGCAGCCACTTGTGTGTGAAAACAGCCTGACTACAAAATTACGGATCAAAACGAAACTTTCCCGATCAATCATCCTTTTGGAGGTATTACATAAATATATATATATATATATAAGGGTGATTCCACATTCATGGTACAAACTTGAAGGGAATGTTGATCGTTTCCCACAAAACCGCCATATTTAATCTTTGTAACACTTTATCGCCTTCCAATGCTTGTGTTAACTCATCTTATTCATTTCATTACTAATACTCAGTTTTAGATAGTATTATTATTTTAAGCACAGTCTGTGTATTTTTTATGCTAAATGAGTGCTATATTCCAGTAAATATAGTTGTTTCAATTCTAGAAAAATGAATTGTGATTTTCATCTCTATGTGGGGGAGGAGAAATAATAAATTGTATAGTCATTAAAAATTCATTTTGCTTTTCCCCTACATAAAACACAAGGACGCTAAAGAAATCTGCAGAAAAACAAATATAATCGGCATTCGTAAGTCATCATTTAAAGTGTATAGTAATTTCTTATAGATGTGCTACCACGGGTGTATTCCAATGCTCTTTCCTGATCCGGAGCCCATTTAAGCGTAAAATATTCAGGGTTGTTTGAAAATCCTCCTGCATGTTAACCCTTGTCTGAGACAAGGTTTTATTTCTATTTCATGTCTACTTAATTTCGAACTAGAATGAAATTGCTAGCTGGATGAATGGGTCCGACCCCAGTACTAGCACTTTCCATCGGACATAACAAGGGCAACTTTTTTTAACATTATTTGAAAGTCTTTTTAATTTTTCCATTCGAAAAACCAAGGAATCTAAAACGGAAAAAAAAGATCTTTGCCAAAACAAATATAAAGCTCTAACTTAATTTCTACGTTAAAAAGCTTTCCGAAAGCAAATGAAAAATACCAATACAAAAAAAAAAAGTTCAAGAAAACCAAACAATACCTTGACGGCCGAAAAAAAAAATCATTCGCCGGGAGAAATCGCAGCCGTGTATCAATGAATTGTTCGCGATTCACTAGCAGCTGTGATTGGAATCATTTGCCAAATGGCTGGTAAATCTAAACAAATAATGGAAAAGGACCGAAATATGTAACCAGAAGAGACTGTCGCTCCGAGACACTGAAGTGCCGATCAAAAACATTCATTGCAAATGTCAACTGTTTCACCGCAGCAAAATAAGATTAATTAGATTAGGTTTTTACTCGACTCATTTCCTTTTTCTCTATTAATCGAAAATGAGGGCATGTTGCTTTATGGCCTTTTTTTCCCCACGAGTATCTCATTTTTAATGTTTTAATATAATTGTTTTGTAATAAAGTTTTCATAAACACCCTTCTTCAAAAATCAGTTGCAAGAAGATAGAAACAAAGTTTATTAAAATCAAGGCATGGATAACCGAGTGATATGTATGTTTTTTTTTTACGTTCTCTGCTATATTCATCTTCAAATTTAGACAGGGGGTATATTGCACTGGCTTTATAATTTTCTAAAAACAGAAAAATAAAATTACTCCGAAACAATATCGAGAAAAACTCTGTATTTCAAAATTCTCTGTATTTTGAAAATTTCTTATAGCAATGAACATTTTAGAATAACAATAAAAAGGCATTTCTACTGTAAAATTCAAACTAAACATCATTAGCATTCAATAAATGGAACTATCCGCCCCAATATGTATGTAAATATATATATATATATATATATATATATATATATATATATATATATATATATATATATATATACACTCATGGACAAAAAAATTAGCGCACCAAGAAATAATTGCGGGATCGTAACGAAACTTGCAATGAAGGTACATGTCGGGGAGATATGCAAATGATTAGAAATGCAGCGTGATTGCGCATTACGTATAGCCGGTAGAGGGCGTTGAACATCGTACTCTGTGGAGTATAAAACAGGTAACCAAAGCTTGTTTGAGTATACTGAATCATTTTCAAAGGAATAGCTGAGATAGACATGCCATTACGCCGTGTTCGAAGACAATATAAGCAGTTGTCGCAGTTTGAGAGGGGGAGAATCGTCGGGATGATGGAAGCTGGATGGTCAGCTAGGCGAGTAGCTCGTCAATTAGGCTACTCTGATTGTGTTGTGAGGAGGTCTTGGGACCAGTGGACCCGAGAGATGTCATGTACACGAAGACCAGGCTCAGGAAGCCCTCGACAGACCAGTCGTCGAGAAGACCGCCACATCGTAAGAAAAGCACGCGTACAGCCAACTGCTTCATCGGCCGCCATCCAGGCACAGGTAGCACCTTCACTAGGGGCATCTGTGTCTTCTTGAACCATACGAAGGTGCCTGGCTGAAGGACAGTTGGTATTGCGGCGCCCATTACGTGTGCTGCCCTTTACGCCCACCCATCGACGCCTCCGTTTGGAGTTTTGTCGCGCACGAGGAAACTGGACTGCAGCGGAATGGAACCAGGTCGTCTTTAGCGACGAATCCAGATTCAATCTCGGCAGTGATGACAATCGTGTTCGTGTGTGGAGAGCCCGTGGTGAACGCTTCAATCATGCCTTTGCTGTACAGCGACACATCGCTCCCACAGCTGGTGTGATGGTATGGGGTGCCATTGCCTACAATACACGGTCACGCCTAGTATTGTTCCTTGGCACCATGACAGCCCAGCAGTATGTTCATGAAATCCTGCAACCACATGTGTTGCCACTCATGCAACGGCTCCCAGGAGCCATTTTTCAACAAGACAATGCTCGGCCTCATACGGCAAGGGTGTCACAAGACTGTCTCCGCACTGTTACTACCCTTCCTTGGCCTGCCCGATCCCAAATTTGTCTCCAATCGAGCATATCTGGGATCATTTGGGACGACGAGTTGGGCATCCCACGAGTTTGAACGAACTAGAGGCAAGGTTACAGCAAATATGGAACGAAATGTCTCAAGACATCATACAGAACTTGTATGACTCAATGCCCGATCGTATCGCATCGTGCATTCGCGCTAGAGGGGGTCCAACGGAGTATTGACTCCTCCGTTCTTTTGCCTTTTTCTCTGAAATAAATTATCCTTTTTCTTTGATTTTCTTATCATTTACTTATATCAAAGTAGTCATTACGTATGTAAAATTTCGTTTCATTTTGACGACTCCTTCTTGGTGCGCTAATTTTTTTTGTCCATGAGTGTATATTAGTTAATATTATCTGGTCAAAAATCCTTTACTAAAAATGCCAGTATGAATGTAAAGTACATGATTTTACATTTTTAAATGCAAGTTTGTATCTACGATGCTAACTAATATAAATATAGGAAGCCTCTTCTGAAAGACTGTTCTAAAGAAATTTCTTTTTTACTTTCCATTCCGACTTACTCTAAGATTTTACTACCGGCGAAATGGGGAAAATTTCATAGAAGATGAAGAAGAATGTTCACTATAAACTCTCAAATGTTATTTCATATTATTCGAGCCTTCTAAGACACATGCAGACATTAAAAAGCAGTCTAAACAAGTTAAAATAAATCGTGCAATGGTTAAGCATTAAAAAATGCAAATGAAACTCAAGCTGGGATAAATTTTATGGTCAATTCAGATTGGGGTAATAATAAAAACTTTCAATAGAAAGATTTATAACTATTTGTATGTTAATTTATTTGATTAAACAAGTTATACTTTAATCTTGTTAATTAAGGTAACACTTGAATTTTTTTAATTATCTTTTGTCATTAGGCTTTTTAAATTGCACAATCTTTAATTCTAACACTTTAAAGATGGGTTTTTAAATCAGCTGGTTTAATCATTAAACCTAAAGATTAAAACACTGATTTTCGCTGCTACTGAGCAGCGTATCTGATCAACACAGATGTCTAAAAAGGTTGTAAAAATTAATTTGTTAGAGATTTACTCAAGCAAAGTAGAAAAAATTTCTATACGTATTTCTCAACCAGTTTTGCTGAAAGAGTCAACTTTATCAGGTGAAGTGTTTGTGAAAACAAGGAAACATATCACAACCCCCATAAATACAGCAGACCCCAGAATGCATATCTTAGTTGGATATTTTGCAGTACCCGTGAAAAGTGACTGTGTCATTGTTAGGCAACAGACGATTTTAGTAGAAAGCTATCCTGTCATGACAGTCACAAACCAGTTTCCCGAACTCTTATTGCCGGAATGTGTCGACTGCAGACAAGACTACAATTCACGGTAAGAGTTACGGCCTTTTCATACTGAATCTGGAGCGCTACGTAGCGTCAGCTTTACAAATTTTTAACCAATCACAGAGCTCAGTTCATTGACCATATCATACGCGAAACAAATCACAGGTCTTGTTAACAATTTCGGAGCCAACGTAGCAAAGTAACGTAACTTAGTGCAATGCTTTGAATGCAATGGGAACATTTCTGTAGTCGAAAACCTATGCAAAGTCTACCAATAATTGCAACCCTAATACAGGACAGGTTTCTGACATTAGCGGCATGAAATTCCACAACACCCTAGGAAGCCAGTTCCAAATCAAAAATGTTCTTGATTAAAGCACGCGTGACTCACACAAGCTGTATGAAAAAACCAGTATTTCCTAACCAGACGCTCACATTGAATTAATTATAAGATAAAAATAACTTTTTTTTTTACCATGTTTTTCAATTTTCTGTTGAATCATACTTTTTTAACACTTTTTTGATGAATTATCCCATCAACTTGAAAGAAAATGACGTTAATTGGAAGTTAACTTGCATATAACTTTTCATTCCCGTTCCGACCAATAGATGGCCTCACCAGTCTACAAAACGTTCCGGTCAATAGATGGCTGCACCAGTCTACAAAGCAAAATTAACTGAAAATAACTGAAAATTAATTTAATTTTGCTTAAAGATGGCTAAAAGTATTAAAAAAATGCATTGTCATCGTGTTCTGAGCTATTCTAAAAGTTTCAAATGTCTATCTAGTCGGGAAGTTAGTTAAAAATCGATTGCAAGATTTGTACTTGACAAACCCACACACAAACAAGAAAGCAAGTTAATAAAAACATGGTAAAAACATCAGACTAGTCATCATTTCATCTTCACCTGTTTCGCGTCTGTTCCATCGAGTTAAATCAGACATAATATAAAATTTTCTTATGTATTATTTACGTGCAGTCGGCTATCAGGGGAAAAATAATCTAAAAGATCCAATTTGAAGTTTCTCTACACTAGAGGCTTTATTCATAAAAAATGCTAAATATTAAGTCCTGGGATTTAGTGTTAGTTACTTGTATTGTTATTTTATCTCGCATTTTATCACTCTTATCCTGAGGTGGGTAAAAATGGTTGGAATTTCACACGATCAGCGTCAAAGTTTTAGTCGTCGCGAAATTTTTTGTGGATGCTTGTATCCTATTTAGAGGGTCCACTCAAAACATTCTTTTCTGGATTTACTTTTGCATTCTTTTATTTTTCTAAATCATTTACATTACTATCATTTCGAGATCCTCATCTGACTCTAATACAGCCTTCAGGGTTAAGTCTCTTGTTCTTATAGCTACAAATTCTGAAAACTCAGTCTATCACACGTAGGTAAAAGTGAAAGAAGGCAATGTAAGTATAACCTTGTAAGACTCTTTCACACCTTATTTAACAATATCATATCATGTATTTTTAACGCATAAAAAAGATTAATGAAAACATTAAAATTCTGTAATCGTAGAAAATTCAAAGCATATTTTTAATTGAATTATTCAACATGACATAAATTTACTGCAAATTATCCTCGAACCCCTCCAATTTTTATAGCGAAGCCCCTGTGGGTCGAAACCCAAAATTTACGCACTACAGGGCTAGAAACTTTCGCCTCATCTAATCCTACCAATTAGGCTAATACATAAAAAAATTAATTAAGAGGTCATACGGCAGCTACTTATTAATCAATAAAAGCAAAACAAATAAAACTATTCATTGAATATTTAAATAATTTACAATTTTTTTCCTAGAATGATAAAATGAGGATGAAGACCATATTTCTTTTCAAACTAAATAATAAGTGTAAATAGTGCGATTTTAAAGTGCTGTCTTAAAGAAAAAAATGAGAAAAAGCTATTATTGCTACCGTGAGTGCAGTTATAATTGCTTAATAGATTTAAAACTTTTTTCGAAGAATGAAACTTGAAGATAAATTCAAAAACTTGTTTTTCTTTTTTTCCTAACTACTAAAGTCTGATTCAAAAGGGAAAAATGAAAAATGCAAGTATACTGTAATTACTACTTAATTTTGAAACTGCGCGATAGTCAAAACTATTCACTAGCACTCTAAAAAAAATGTGTCTTTTTCAGAGAATCAACGATAACGATCACGCGTTGAATTGCATAAAATGAGGCTATTTTTATCTTATAACTCAAGAACAGTCAAAGCTTCCCAGTGGTTTTCAAGTATCGTATTACAGAAAAAAAATTGAGAACAAATTCTTATTATAACTTTCCCTTTTTTAATAAAAAAATTTTAATAAATGTTGAAAGATTTTAAATAAAAAGGTTTAAGCTAAATTAAAACCTGTCCGTTTCAGTTTTTTTTTCAGAAGTCTGGTATATGTCAGAAAACTGTATAACCGCATTAATTGCGAACGATTGTATAAAACAAACATTATAAACGAATTGTATAATGTGATTGCATATTTGACATAAAATAATAAATAATACTTAAAACATCTTGTATTTCTTAAGTGTTCTCTTGAAAAAAATTAATAAAAATTTGAACCTGTTAACTATACCGTCATTGCAATAAACTTCATAAATAGAAATTGAAACTATCTTTTCTAAATGAATTTTTTTCAGATGACTCAAAAGTTCTCTTTTATTTATTTTTAGATTTACAAGGAAAATTAATAATGCAAAAATCCCGTTTATTCAGCGACTACATATCTATCAGCCATGATGAATTAAAAAAAAGCTATTCACTGAAGCTGAAAACATGCGTTTTCCAGGAATGTATATGTAAAGAATGTTCACGGAAATTTAAAAAATTACATTACATTCTTCTTATAGAAAAAAATCTACCAAAAAAAATTCCTGTGAATTCAAGGAAGTGTTGTATTAAAGTTAGAAGTAGGATTAAAAAATGGTATACGAATCTGCATTGGAATTAACGAGTAAAAAAATTAAATTCTCAGTATTTATGTACTTATTTTTTAATATAGCCGACATATCTCAACAGTATCTTATATGTTAGGGTTAAAAAAATATTCATATATTTACCTTGTAAGAAATTAATTACATTAACCTCCTGTCTAGCTTTCATGTGTCTTTTGTACAAGTTCTAAAAAATATGTAATTAACATAATGTTATTCAGCTTTTCTATAGAAAATTGGGAATATTTTCCTTTGACAAAAAAAAAATGAGTGATATGCCCGAAGGCTGAAAAGTTCGCTTTGTATTGTTCCTCACAGTATATTCATAAAAAAAATATCCATCCTGTTATACCAATGAGCTTTTTATAAAATTTTCAATTTTAATTTAAAATTAGCTGGCTTAAAAATTCTAACTTTTTTTTTTCATTTACCGTATCCAACCCAGCTAAAAATCTTCTTTAAAGCTCTGTCTATCTCAACACAAAATTTGGTGCAACGAGCGCAAAACAAAATTTTACGCTCGGTGTTCTCTTTTAAAAAGATACCGTACACATCAGAGGACTGCGTGCGTTGAAAATGCAAAAAAAAAAGTCTTTGTGTTCATCATTATTTTAGACTTCTTTCGGAATATTTCAAAGTATATTAAAAGAACTCTTTGTAAGAGTTAGCGGAATATTTCTTGGGAACTTTGAAAAATGTTTGTATAAGATATTTTATATTATCTAAGTCATATTGTAAGGTCTTGTGAAATAAAATAAATTCTGCGGCAGTCATAAAACATTAGAAGTGTGGCCAGAATGACCTGGAGGGGTGTGGAAAAATTTTAACATCTATTTAGTTGAATTCTTGAAAGTAAATTGCTTAAAATGGAATTAAATAGGAATTGGAAACAGCTGAAAATAGATTTTTTTACTAATATTTGCCGTCTAAAGCGGAGGCAATTTGCCGTGAGACATTCGCCTTTTGTTTTCCCACACCACGATTTACTGGCTACTTTATTATGGGAGCACCGTATAGGTGAGCCAGCATTGCTTCCTATGAGGGGGGGGGGGTACACGGAAACGACTGTAATGGCCAAATTTTTAACTCCATGAGCGGCTATTAATTATAAGTTTATTGTTGCGCTTTCAGATGGCAACACCGAGAGGTTGTGCTATAAAAAGATGGATGTCGTCGTTAGCTAGAATGCCGCGTTTTCAGTATAATGAACTGATAATGCTGAATAAAGATGCGTTGTGGTGGTAAAACGACTGTTGCTTGAGAGGGTAAAGCTAAGACCTGACATAGCGGAAGGGGAATTTCGCTAATACGATAAGCTTTATTCGGGATTTGAACCCAAGCCCACTGTGTGGCAGCTCAGAACGCTAACCACTACACCATGTGAGCGGCAATTTTTTTTTAATTCATATGTCAATGGCAATAATTCAGGAGATACGCCGAAACTTCTCTAGACAGCCACAATTATTCTACGTCCACCCCTTAAACCGGCCACTTTTTTTCGGAAACATCATTGGCCGCAATAGAAAAGTTTCACTATATATCCATATAACAAGAGTTCAAAATAGAGAAAACGACATAACTGTACTTCTCGACCACTCTTCGGTGACGCTGCCGCTGTAAATTAAGGCATTTTTATGCTACAATATGTCCAAACAAGCGAGTGTTGAACTTATGTCGGCTGAAAATCATTGTTTGATCTAGTTTCAAAATATACCCTTCAAGAGGTACAGATCAAGTAGTCAGAACCCAACGAAAGTGGTTGGTTTAGTTCGTTTAGAGGACTACAGTCCACATTTTCTACATAATAAAATTTTATGTGATATAATTAAATCGGGATCTATAGTTTAAAGTCGATTCTGAACGGCTACAGATATCCATGTCACAGTTGAACCCAAAGGCACTGGGACATAAGTGCCTTAGCCATTGAGTGTTGTTTGCCGGCACCAAGGGTTATATTATCTATTTTAGTAAAAATCCAGTAAAATGCTCCACTTCATCTGCAACAAATCACGATGTTCCGAAGACCAGTTAGAAACAACAAGTGATCATGAAATTTATTTAAAATGAAATAAGTATCTTTTTGTGTTTCTTTTAATAATTGTGTTTACCCTATGAGCTTTCTCATTAACTGAGTACCCTAAATATTCCTCCAAGAGTAGAATTATATTTAACAGCTATCATACCAATCTCGTTATCAAATAGGAAATAATTGTCCTATCCGAGAGGCCTTTGAGACAGGTGGAATTCTCTGCACTCTAAACTGAATTCGCATTATGAGATTTTTATAGATACACCTGTTTCAAAGGATTTTTTCGGTTAATCTTGGCAATTTTATGCTCGTTTTCCCCCTACACCAATGCATGACACAAGCAAGATGTTTATTTTAAAAACATTACAGTAAAGTGATATTATAAACAATAGCATTTTCATTGATTCGCTGCGGGTGAATTCTTCTACTGATGACCTCAAACATACTTCAGAAACGAGCGTTTCTCTCCCCGCCCAAATAGCAGTCTGGTACTCAAATGAAAAGTATTTTCTCAATATTCAAATTCTGGGTACGAGTTGAGGCGTTTCAGAAATATCTGGATCCTACCGCACAATTTTTTTTCATTCTCAATCTCGGATTCAATTGATATGGTTTTTCAAATTCTACTTTCAGTTAACCTTTGCAATGTCATCACAGAAGCCACTTGTCAATCACAGAATAATATGTCATGCATATTCTTCTGTGAGATCAAGCTTCGGAAGAGGCAGAGATTGTAAATCAAGACAATTATGTGATATTATAAATAATGACTCTTTAATTTTGCTATGTCTGTCTGAGGTAGGGGAGAATATTGTTTTAAACCATTTAGCTCGAGGAATAGAAACATATATTTTACAATGGACATCACTAAGAATAGTTTTGTTTGCAACTGATTTTAAAATACTTAGTGACTGTCGCCCCGCCGTTAGGCATTCAACACTTACTGATGACCATGAGGCAACATTACCCTTCGTTTACGTCAGGCATTGCGTTGTGTAGAAAAAGGGGATGGATAATCACCTCATCAGGACAAACAGGACTCCGGAGCAAAAAAAGACTATGTTGAAATCGTTTTCAGGTATCTTTATCCGCCCATACTAATTCATCGGACAGACTTCCTTAGCCTGTCAAAAGTGGGCATAAAAAAAACACTAAACTCCAAATTCGGCTGTGGTCAGCCCTCATAGAGTATGGGTATTCAGAAAACGTGTGCCTCCAGAAAACCGCCAACAAAATCAAACCTTACCAAGAGAAGTTGGCCAACACTCATATCCCTAGTTTCTAAGACATAATGATCGGAAGTACTAACCTCGCCAAGATAGCAGACAGTCCCCCAAAACCTCCCACAAGTGAGATCCATCAAGAAGAATTAATGATGGCCCGAACCCCTCAAAACGGCAGCAAATGTTCTAGACAAGTGGCAGAGGCGATTGCCTCGTGACCACCACACACTGCGACAAAGCCATTCCAGGAATCGGAAGCTATGGGCGAGAAGAGGGACTGTGAGACACTTACAGATATTTATGCAGGAAGCAAAAAATCGTTCCGACAACCAAAGGTACTACAGCAACCACTCCTCCGAGTCCCCGCGTGACACTCAATACACTCCATCGTTCCCGATGGGGCAGCAAGCCGTCAACCAGGAAACCTATTTAAACGAACGCCGTAAGTAGGCACTAAGCTTCCCCGCGGGCGGTCACGTTCCGGCATTCCTAAATAGACAGGATAGTTCAGCTTTATTTCAAACCAAAAAAAACAGAAACTTTAAAACTGTTACAACATCATGTCCAATCAAAAAAAACTTAAAACTACATAACCGAGTATCACCTTAGTACAAACAAACTGATTCTAAAATCACAAATTCTTGATATCAAATTAATATTTATTTTAAGAGGGCCCTACTGATATTTTTTGTTTATAACCCAAAAAAATCTCGCGTCACCCCTGGCTGATTAGATGCCACCCTAAAGTGCCGCGTTTTGTAATTACTGATCTAAAACAATTATTTGGACGAAATCCAGTTTTTTTTTCCATTGGTATGACAAATATGACTCGTCTGTAAACTATCAATAAGCACAAAGGGCTTGGTACACACCACATATTCTATTGTTGTGCCTCTTAGAGGATCGAAACATGAATCAGGGAATGTTTTCTAGCCGCTTGTCCTTGCAATAGTTAGAAAGCAGTCCTGGGCGTAATCTCGGCTGTACTTGCGCAGTTGCACATAATAGGATGTTACGACGATTTTTTCTTGCACATCAAAATTACCCACTCCTGAGTTGAATCTTTATCACATTCTTCTGACATTACCAGTTCCCGAAGTGAATCTTCTTGAGTACTTCTCACATTCTGAACTCCAGGAATGACTGTCCATGCCACAAAAGATCTCATATCCATTTCTAGGTATGAACACCCATGCAAGTACAACAGGCATTCTCAGTTGAAGGAATGACTATTTATGGCAGTTTACAACTCAGTTTGAGCTTCTCAAATCAAAGAACAGAAATTGTTCACGCATTAATTGCTCAATCTATCGAAATCTTTATATCTTATCGAAAGTTGTCAATTCCAATATGGCGTAAGAAATCACAACAAAGAGAATTTCCATTTGGTTGCATTATCAAATGATGATGTAACATTACGCATTACTACATTGTAATTTTGAATACGACACCCCAGTTATTTGTTCTGTAAATTTAAACATACCCTTTTGATTCACTCTGGATATTTTGAACTGCAATTTGTAGGATCATGAACTCCTCTTTTCATGGAGTTAAAAATTAATAAAGAATATAAATTATGTATTTCCTCCTCTAACTTTTAGCTTAAGGGGTCCATTTTTCCGATCCCCTCTTTAGAACGGGAAATTTCATACCCCCTTTGTAAGGTCGGCCATTAAGGGGGTTATATATATATATATATATATATATATATATATATATATATATATATATATATATATATATATATATATATATATATATATATATATATATATGTATATATATGCATATATATATATATATACACATATACATATATATATACATATATATGTATATACATATATATATATATATATATATATATATATGTATATATATGCATATATATATATATATATACACATATACATATATATATACATATATATGTATATACATATATATATATATATATATATATATATATATATATATATATATATATATATATATATATATACAGTCGGACCTCTATTTAACGAAGTCGCTAAAGCACGAAAAAAAGTTCGTTATATGGAAAATTCGTTAAATGGAGATTCACCTTTTACAATACTTAAAACTACACAAAACATAAAAAAATTCAAAAATTCATAAACATTAAATATTATTAAAAAGTAATTAATCACACCTTTATTTTTTAAATTAATATCTATTTGTTTTATATATCTCACCCATCAAAAGGAAATCTGCAAGGAAAGCAAGAATAAAGCAAAACATTGTCCAGGAATACACTGTATTTTCAATTTCCAGAACCGAAATTACGAGCACGACTATGATCAAAAATGTAGAAACGGGAGACTAGTTCAAGGACACGGAACAGCTCCATTAAGGGTGAAAGGGGGATATTGAAAGTGTTTCTAATAAAGTGGACCGTGGGGGGGAGGAGGTTGGATAAAGGTTGCACTTCCTGGATGAACTACTGCTCTTCGTGGGTTAGGCGACTGGTAAAACCAGTTCAAGGTCATTGGTCACCATAAAATGTGTTAAAAGAAAGAATAAGTTTGAAATGTCCAGAAATATTTTCAGAAACGGGGAAGAAAAAAAATATTGGATCATAAGAAAAAGTTCGTTAAATAGGAAATGCACTTCGCTATTTGGAGGTTATTTTACGAAGAAATTCGTAAAATGTTCTTCGTTCCGAGGAAAAGTTCGCAAAATAGAGGTTCGTTAAATAGAGATCCGACTGTATATATATATATATATATATATATATATATATATATATATATATATATTCATTCTCGGGCCTGTATTCTTCGGGTAAATGCTATCCTAACCCATAAAGAAAAGGTTAAGGATGTAAAATAGTTCTGCTTGTGATATAAGAAATTGTTTCTTCTATGCCTTGCCTAAGCTTAGATAAAGTGGACCTTTTACCCATAAGATAAAGCAAATTTTTGTTCCTTCATAAATTTCCGATGAATGCATATTTTAACAATTTATATGAGAATTTTAAAATTAGCTCTCTTTATAAAGTAATTGATCTCCAAAAGCTGATTGTTCCGTTGTTTCCCTTTGACATAATATATGCGTTGTGTTACTATGACCATATCTCATCCTTATGTTTTTAATCCATAAAACCAAGCGACACATAAGTTTCAATTTATCTAGATTAAAAAGCCAAACTTTATCTATCCCAAAAACTTTATTCCAGACAGATAACTATCTCCTTCAAAAAGTTATGCTTATCTAAACATAAAATCGGGTACAAAGAATTTAAAAGAAAATTCCATGTACAAAGTCCTGTCTTAAAAGATATGTCTACTACAATGGAGGATGTGGTATATGTTAAAACTTTAAGCCAGATCTCTGCACTTTTTTTTTGGTTTTAAAATTTTACAAAGCGTATTAATAAAAACTTTTTATGCATAGGAGAGAGAGAGACGTCTGAAAAAACATTTTGTGTGCGTCACATTATTCGAGGTATATTATAAAAGGCTTCCCACAGGAGGAAATAAGTCTTGCGTCAACAACTGAAAGGAACAGAGTTTGGCTTAGTTAGCAGAAAGAAAACTTAAATTATGTTTCAGAGTTTATCGGAGTAGAAAATTATTGAAACAATGATAATAAATTTTCGAACATAATGGACATACGAGGAAGTTAACAAAAACTGATGATCGATATATTATATAATCTATGACATAAACTTCAATTACCAAGATTGATAATCTGTGATAAGATATAATTATAAGAAACGATTTTATTTGATTCCATGTAATCATCATTTAGATTTTTTTCATAACCTCGCATTAATAACTTATTAACTGCAATAAATGATTTTTTTTCTCTCCAATGCGGCAGACTGTATTCTTGGACATTATCCTTACCGGCATATGATACCGCGGTATTTGCTGGCCACTTTACTGGGAGTACCGTATAGGTGCACCAGCATTACCCCCCCCCCCTATGGGCTGGTCTCGTAGTTTTGAACCGATTCAAGTGACGAAACCGGAACACTTGTCCCCGCACCTCCAGAGGTAAATGCAATAAATTATTAGAATTATATAAACTTATTTGAATTGTTTTCAGTATAACTGACTTTTTACTACCCGAGGGCTAAAAACTCAATTCAATTTTAAGTCGATTTTGAACGGTTTCAAAGATTTGTACCAACAGCTATGGTAACAAGCCCGGTGATGGCGTCTTGCATTCGCTCCAGACCATGTGGGTTCGAGTCCCAATGATCGCATGGACGATCATGGTCATACGAAATGGGCTTTAAGATGTAGGTCCTGGTCTATATGTAGTTCCCTTGTGCAGCAAAAGTTGACCGTGACGATCTACTGACCAGCCGTAGTGGAAACAAAAACCAGCTGAAAACAAATGTTTCAAATGTAAATAGACATGTGTTTACTTTTCCGATACTTAACGCCGGACGATTACCGAATGGCTAGGGCGCTGGCATACGGTACCAGTGTCTGTGGATTCAAGTCCCACTGTAGCATGTATGTTTGTTTCAGTTCGGAATAGGCTTTAACGAGTAGGTACCGGTCTAATTAGTCCTCGTGCAGCAAGAAAATGTCCATAACTCTCCCAACCAACCTATACTAAACATTTTGTTATGTGCAAAGTGATTGAAAAAAAATTACTTTTCCCTGATTTCTGTTGGTAGAATACTGGTTTCGAAGTTTGGACATTCAAGTATGATCCTTACTACTCGTAGAAGACTATTAAAATGGGGCTGACCATTGGGGAGGGTGGTAATTGGTAAGCAGTGAAACGTTTGAATACTTTTAAGCATGGAAAAAAAATCCTTGTTGTAAAAAAAGTAGTAAAGAAACAAATGTTTAAGCTAACAAACTATGCCCTCAGCCTAAATAGAAGAAATATATGTGGAAAAGTCACTGCAAATAACACTGCCTCATATCAATGAGGTCTTTCAGTTGGTAGAATACCACAATTGAGATCAGGAGACAGGAGTTCAATGAAAGCTGATAGTAAGTAATATCGCCACCGTCCGAACCCGAAGGTTATACGGTCCTTGAATAATAAAACTAATCATCCCGACGGAAATCCTGCCCAGCCGGGTCCCGAAGTTTTTCTTTTTACAATTCGTTTACGTGTCTTTTTTTTTAATATGAGGGGCTATCCACCTTCCCCTTGTAGGGGGAAGTGTATATTCATAAGTTCCTGCATAATATTCTTGATATACCTTCTACAATAATAATGTGTAAATAATTTACTAGGGACCCAATCTTCAAAGCCCAAAGGTAAGCTTTTTCGGGCTTCAGCCCATTTGCTACAATTGTATATACAGTGCTCTATAATTTGTATATTTCCACACTCACAAAGATCTGTTTTAGCAAAATTCTGTTTTGATAGACTCCTATACAACCATGTTCAGTTATTGCTTGATTAACAAGGAAATCTGCCGACAGTCTTTTCGTAGAAACTCTAGAGAATACCTCAAATACTTTCCTTCCTACACTACTTCTCTCCCAATTTTCTTGCCATATATTTATGTAATAATTCTTAATTTTATTCTTAATCTGTTCTTTAGTTAATTTATAATTTCCTGTGATTTCATTCAGTGTTGTCGCTTGTTTAGCTGCAGCGTCTACCATCGCATTTTCATTAATCCCACAGTGGGCTTTTACCCAGTGTAAGTTTACTGCTATCTCATGACTTTCTATTAGATTTTTTATATTTTCAAATCTATTTCCCTTAAAATAATATGCACATATAGCTTGCAGTGTACTTCTAGAATCACTGTATATATCGATTTCCTGTATTCCTTTACTTATATTATCAGTGATTGCCATGTCAATGGCTTCAACTTCGGCGCTAAGGATGATGCATTATTAGGTAGACGTTTAAGTTTTGTCTGTTCTAAAACATTAAGGTTGTAACGTGTACACGCAGCACCAACCCCTTCGTTGGTTTTAAGCCATCAGTGTAGTATTTAATGTTCGATTTTGATTCCATGTTACATGTCCATTCATATTTCCTCACTTCACGTACTTTCTTTAGAGGTCGGCTTTTTGTTTTGCAATTCTGCGCGTTCAGTACGATGTCTCCTAATTTTATTTCTGTTCCTTTATTGTAGATTTCATAGATATTATTTTCAATTTTAGCTGTTAAGTCTAATGGTATGCATCCTGATAGAACGTGGAGTGCATCCGTCGAAATTGTTCTGTAACATTTAGTTAACATTATTAAGAATGGTCGTTGTATCTGTCTTAATTTCAAATCCATTGTACGCTTACCATTATACCATGACTGCACTCCATGCAATAGTATCTTTTCTATAGCAGTCAAATATAACTTTTTGACAATTGACCTGTCAAATATAACTTTTGACAGGTTTCAAATCCCACGTACTCTTACTGATTCTATTGATACTGTGTTGAAATTTTAATGCCTTATCTCTAATATTATTCATATGAAATTTAAAATTTAACATATCGGTGGGCTTGTGGTCGGTATCTACTTTAATTCTGCTCGATAAATTTAACCTTTTGCAATTCGAACAGCATGTGTCATTTCCACAATCCTTCATTTCATGACCTTCTCTACCACAGTTCTTACAAGTCGGTATTTCTGCTTTACAATATTTTATTGGGTGACCGAATTTCCAACATCTAAAACATACTCTCGGTCGTACATAATGCTTGAAATTAAAGCTTTCCCACTCTAACTTAAGTCTTTTAAGATCCTTAATTCTCTTATATACTTCTCCTGTTACACCAATTATCCAATTAGTCCCTCTTTCCATTTTATATTTCGTTATAACTTTGGTCTCTGCGTCTTCCAATTCTTCATTAAATTTTATCAGTTTGCCAATAAACTCTTTATCTTCATAGTCCTTCTGAACATTGTATATTATTATGTTAGGGTTCTTTTTCCTTAGTTTTTCAACTTTAAATTCTGTTCTCAGTTTAGCATTTTCCCCAATTCTTCTATAATTTTTTTGATGTCTTCTTTTTCAAACCCAAATAGGACTCCCCCTCTATTTATTCTCCTACATACTGTCACGGCTCCTTTAAATTTACCCGAATCTATACTTTTCTGCACCGTTAGTCTCGTTTCAATGGATGTTTGTTCTGCATTTCGATATATTGCAATTAAGTGCTTTTCTTTATCCTGTATTTTCCTAGATTTGGATCTTGATCTTGATCTAGATTTTTGTTTGACTACCTCTGCGTATGTTTCACCAACTTCCCTCGACGTTTTCCTCTCATGTAATATTCCTCTAACGAATTGTGTGTGTGCTTGTTGCTTCTTAAATATGGTGACTAATGTCTATCAACATCCTTTCTTTATCCTGTGGCTCCAAATTTCTCAAAGCGATAGTTATCTGTAAACTCTCATGAATATATTTTACTGTTTGTTCCCCGCAGGCATACGCCGAATCGTAATCTTCCTTCTCCTTTTCCTTATCCATAACCTCCTCTTCCCTACCGCTCGTACTTGGTTTTAATATATCTTTATCTTTTCCCCTTAACTCCTCATCTTTACCACTCGTTCCTGGTGTTAACATTTCCATATTTTTAATCTGTGGTGTTTTTGTTTTTGATTTGGGCAAAGCCGATTTAGACGTTGCCCTAGGGGGCATAGCTCCTTACTTATTGCAAACCTTCAATCAATGTTGAAAAATAAATCAAATATGTCGTATAAACAACTGTTCATACAGGATATACAATATATTAGCACCTTAAAATACAATTAACACATAATGCATTACACTAAAATATTTCGAAACAGCTGCACAAAATGACTCTACTCAGTCAGCATTAAAAGCAGCAACATATGTGTCAATCAGATAAACTAACAAATAAATAAACCACCTACCTTGACTGTACTTAACCATAAAAGGCTCGTAAGCTACTAGCTTACTCAAAATAAGAATTTTACAATCAATGAAATGTTCTTTATTCTTATATAGTAATACAAATTATATCTTCTGCTTGAAGAATCCACAGTTCACACGGAGCCCAACAGTAGCACTAGGCCTCACTCCACGCCGGCACTCTCCGGCGCCCGCCGAGGGTGTCTGCTTGGTCGACGGCTGCAAGCTTCGGAACGTCGTACACGTTAGGCCTACTCCGAACTTTATATTCTAAGTGCTGTTATTTTCAATTTTATCACTTTTTCACAATAATTTTTATGTAGGCGTGTAGCCAGCATACCAATAATTACGATTATCCACAATTTTTCTAATAATACTCAAAAAATCACCTCTAAGATACTTCGAATTCACGAGCTCAAAACCACACAACCCACTCACTTGCCAGCTCAGCGGCTTGTCTCGCTCGTGACAGCTGGTTGTCACATTCTTAATGCTGGGAAGAATTATGATTAACCGTTAATTAAGGTAATGAAAGTATTTCGCGACGAAAAAACATCATTCACTGGCCTTGTGCAGGGATCCTTGGATCCAGGATATCCTTGTTCAAGGATAATGAAACATCATTCATTATCCTTGTGCAGTCGCAGCCACAAATTCGTTTAAATACAAATCCAAGTGTTTTCGGGTAGTTCCGCGGTGTTCCTTGTTTCGCCATTTTGCCAAACCCCACAATCGTTCTATATTTTGTGTATGTGCACCAGTTTCAGGATCCACAAAATTATTTCGGGGATTCACTTTAAAGTGTTGGAATCCCACTGCTTCCAATTCATCAGTTTTGTAACTTTTCCATGAGTCTGAGAAAATTGTAGTTCCTTCTGCAATTTTGTTCCTAATTTCAGCCATGAGAGTTGCTGCATTTCGATTGGGAACCTTTACGATGAAACACTCATTGGTCACTCTGCACAGTCCCCCAAATATCCATTGTTCTGGAAGGATACGACCGACTTTGATTTTGCGCTTTGTAAAAAGGTTCTCATCTATCTCTACAATTTTGTTCGAACCTCCTATTTGTTTCGAATCACGTTGTAGAAGGCTATGAGTGCACACTTCCCTCATATAATTGTTCCAATCAACAATTGTCTTTCCTGTCAAATTCAGCTGTTTTTCTCCCCATTTAATTGATGTTAATTCGTGCGACCAGCAGTAAATACACCAGAGGGCAGTCACAAACGGGAGTTTTGAGCCCTCCAACCACGTGCCTTTCGAATAGCTACTCGTTTATCGCACCCCTTTACATTGCATCGCCACTGCTTATCAGTTTTGATATACAACGCCATATCGTGGCCATTCACGCACATTTTCTTAGAAGAAATGATTCCATACTCTTGAAAATATGCCACTGTATTCTCTTCGGTGCTAGGCAAATCCCAAATTCGAATCATTTTGCAGCGAAGTAAAAAAAAACAGTATATTTCAACACGCTAAAGAACACTAAGGGCCTGTTCACTTGGGAGTCCGGTAGCGGAGCATTAAAGTATTGAAATATATTTAACCAATGACAAACCTCCAAACGATGAGAAACGAAATTCTTAACGCCTATGATTGGTTTATTTTCGTCTCAACGTCATCTTTCCTTTAACTCTCTGCTACCGGACTCCTATGTGAACAGGTCCTTAGTCGCGTAAATGTGATAAAATCTGCGGTTATTAGCGCAAAAGCTACCTTTTAGCGATAATATCGGGTTTGGCGAAAATGGTCGACGGGATAATCCCAAAGTACCCATTTAGCACTTTAAGCCTAACAGGCATTTGGAAAAGTTGAGCCAAAAATTTTTCGCGCTAACTTTTCGCCAACGGAGGTCCATCTGACAAAGCCGTGGGCTGTTTTAAAAATGCTATGTCAGTCTGTGTTTGCTTCGTAAGATCCCTTCTCAAATCAGACGCCAAAATTCTAACAACAACAATAACAACAAAATGGTAGATATCTTCAAACAAAAAGTGCTGCCATCTTAAAAGTAGATATTCTCTGTAAAAATATTCTGTAAATTAAATTCTTCTAAGTTATATACGGATGAAAATGTATTTTCTTCGGTGTTGCTGAAGTTCTTAAGTACTACAAAGTATTATTTCTTTTGAGAAGATGGAATGCATGAAAGCACAGAAGAAGTTATTATTTCGTTTATGACTCAAGATAATGTATAGGCTTTCAAAAGCAAGTTCTAGAGGGGTTGTACGGATATCAAAGGTAAAAATTTTGATTCATTTCATTCTAAAGGAATGGCTGAGTTCTCGAACCGGGTGTGTTCTCATCGGTGTTGAGTAGATATAGACACACTGACTATCTTTTATGTTTTTGGTTTAACCAAAAGTACATTGAATCAAACTAAAAAGCGAATATTTGGTGAACTCATAGTTGAAGCCTAGTTCTTGCTATCATGGTTAAAATTTATCTAATGTGAACATTAAATTTTAAAAAAATTAAAAAATTAAAAATTTATCATTCTTATATGCAGTTATTTTTTATGGCAGTATTATAAAGTACACTCGGCTTCAAATAAATAGGCTTTTATAAATAAATTTATAATTTATTGAAATGTCCTTTGATATATCCTTTTAATTATCAAACCGTTATATAATGTTTAAGGAAACAAGATTATCATATCTGAATTACTACTGAGGAGTTTTAAATTAATTCAATAAATATATCATAAAACTCGATTTTGTAATCAACTTAGATTTAATGTACTTGGAAAACATTTCCCTTCCTTAAAAGCTCATGCGTTAGCAGTAAATAATATAATTGGTGTTTCTAAATAAATAATTTCACAATATTTCATAGGAAACATTTGACTTTAATGTATAATTTCTTGAGCATCTGCAACGTAATCGACATTTTTTCCCTCTCTCTAATGTATACGCGCTTGGTCATGACAGTTTAATTAAAGTTACTGTCAAATATTGTGTCCCACCTAAAAACCAAATTCATTATTTATAATGACTCGTGAGTATTTCCTCCTAAAGTTTCCTTGCTTATACTCACTCCCTACATTAAAAAAAGGGGAAAAATTCTGTTTCTTAATATTGCGTTTTTTCTACAAAAACTTTCTTTCCGCCGTCTGGTTTTTGAATATTCAATTAAAATGTTATAAAATTCCGGGCCTTTTTTTAATCAAGTAATATTAAATTTAAAGTTATTAAGGCAGGTAGGACGCCATCTGTAATTAAGATGAAAAATATCTCACGTTTAAATTTTATCGTTAATTTTTCAAAAATTCGGGAATTAGTAATTTCATTATGTTGTTCTTATTTGCTGGAAAGTAATTTATAGTTTAGAAAAATTATGTCTGTCAGAATTTCGTGGTTTTTGCAGACAGGACGTTTTATGAAAGTAGGGATATGAAGGAAGTGACCTCGAAAAAAAAAACGTTCTGCTTAGAATAGCTTAAGGCTGGACTCATTCGCAACTGATTCAGTAGTTAATGATTCAGGCCAAAAAAAAAATATTCAAGTAGTCTCTTCTAACGATACTACCGCGGGTTATTAACGTAGGATTACTTATTATTGCTTAAATCATTTGTATGTATACATGTATGTATGTGTTATGTATATATGCATCTCTATATATGTACGTATGTGTGTATATATATATATGTGTGTGTGTGTGTGTGTGTATATACATACGTACATTTGAAATGTCATTTTGGGGCTTTCCTGTTTAACTGTTTACTGCTTGTCCAAGCGATACAGACTGGGTTTGGCACGCTGCCAAAATTATAAATCGCGAGGGTACGGACGGACGGTTTTAGCGTCTGAAATTTAACTTTCCGGAGGACCGTTAGGGAGGAACGTAATCCTACTTTAAAAAATCAGTGTATATATAAAAAAACTTCCTGTTCTGTATGGCGAACTGGTTTTAAATCGATCTATTCTATTAACCAAACTTCATTGTTTTAGAGCAAATTCCAAGTTATTGAGAAAATTCCATATAAAAATTTTAAAAAAATTGACGGCCATGATTCGACTACAATTTCACAAAATAGCCATTGCACGTTTCCACGATCAAGCATCGTAAATTATGCAAATATGCAGAGCATCTCTCTCCTTTCGCTTTGACACATGCATTTGCGGAACATGAATTCGCAGCCCAGCTACACTTAAACACTGGAGACATAATTACCCGATAAGGAAGAATGCTCCATTCCTAATGTATTTGAAACATTTGAGAGCGAAGGTTGACACTTTCGATTTAAATCTGAGAAAATGAACTTTGTGAGGAATTTTGACTACTGCATTATAAATGAATGCTTGGCACTTGCATCCGTTATCGACGGAATTCTAATTAATTAAACTAAGAGGTTTTCTTCGGCATATAGGAAAACACTATAGCGAATCATAAATTATATCTTAACTGGATATTGGAGGTAAATGATCGATTCATATAATAACTCTTAATCCTGACAGTAGTGTAGGAAAATTTATTATGGTTTACGTATACCTCCCATTTATGCCACTCAGGACGTGGGCTGAATGCAAGGAGTACATTTATACTAATGTCATACTTTCGGTATGAATGCTTGCAAATGTCAGCAAGATAAATTACATTTTATATGTGATCCATCTATAAAATCTTTAAATTCTGATATTTTTTGTAATTCAATACAGCGAAATAAACAATTCACAATATAGAGCCTTATTTATAAGAATATTGGATCCCCGATTCCCGTATATATAAAATCAGTCAAACTCTGTTAAAGCTCCGTTAGTTATGGGCGCATACCCTTTGAAAAGAGGACATTTATCGATCATCAAATATAAAAAAATTTAATAAAGAGAGTGAGAGAAATTTCTAATTATATACAAATGCTAGCTGAAAACCCGTACTTCGCTACGGAGCAAATTCAAAATAAATACAAAGCCCAATATATGCAATTAATGCCTATACATATATATATATATATATATATATGTGTGTGTGTGTGTGTGTGTGTGTGTGTATGTATAATAAATACGACGATCAATGTCAAAAAAACAAAAATATATATTTATACAAGATCGTAAGAGATATTTTTATAGACCAAATAATGTAGAAGACAATATTCAAATTAAATCTAGTAGGGCATACTAAAGAATATAGTACAGTTAATATAGCACAGTTTGAGGAACATATCTCTTACTGTATTTTAATATTTTTTTGGATAATGACCAATCGCCTGCCGCATTAGCAAGGGAAAAAATATTTTTTTGTCTATGTCATTGTTATGGACGTGACGATAAATTTATTTAAAGTAGCAGAAAAAGAAATCTCGTGATCAGCATTTAATAAATTAAATTCTAAAAATTAATCTTAAAAAATTCCCCAAAAATCGGAAAGTAGAGGTAAATATTCGAAAAAGATTTCATTTTAAAGGAATTTTTATGATCTTTCTTGTGATATAAATGTCCTAACCCTCAAATTATTATCTCAAATGCAAATTTAAAGAAAGTTACTAAAACAGCCTAATAATTCAATTTTAAAAAATCTAAGAAGAATTTTTCAAAAATCTTTCTGAGTGAACCCCTACACTATAAGAAGAATCGCCATGCAAAATTTCAGCCCTTTAGGTCCAGCGGTTTGGTCTGTGCGTTATATGTCAGTCAGTCAATCAGTCAGTCAGTGAGTCAGTCAGTTACGGAACAGTTTTATATATATAGAAAAATGAGCCTTATGATAAACTGGAAAACGTGACTTCGCTGCCTAGCTTATTCGATAGCATACCAAAGTACGGTAAGCCCTAGCCATTATATTCCCTTAGGAATTATTGAGAATACGCTGGGTTAGGAGAGTAAAAAATATACATTTATTCAATTAGAGCTTATGTACAAAAATATACAAAATATCATTACTGCCCCTGCAGTGTAGTTGTGGCTCACCCTCAAAATTCAAAATGGTTCCGACGCTTTTCACAGCACGCGTGTGAGTGAAGAAACTTTCGGCCTAAAAGTTCTGAAACTCCCTTAGTAGTCGAATATCGTAACCGGCGACACCTTGTCAGCCTGAACCCAGTCTTTCTCTCTTGAGGCACCTTCCCCGGTCAGATATCTCCGATCCACTGGTCACTGGTTCTCCATGAACACTGGCGAACCCCGTCCAGCTCCCTCCTGCAGAAACAAGTCCAAGCCGGTTCTCCCTCGATCGCTTACCTCGGAACAAAAGCTTTTTTTAAATTTTAAAACGCTGTGCAATCTAGCCCTCCGGGCTCTTCATTTTCTCCGACCTCATTCTTTCCTCGTTCCTCGTCTCCGGGCTCCTCGACCACCCCAGAGGTCCCCAACCCCATTGTTCACCGACAGTATGATACATCGATTAATTAGCGCAGGTGCCAGGTCGTCTCATGCATTGAAATCCTCTTGCCTATCTCACATGTTGGTCGAGAGCACTGTACCCGGTTCTGGAGAGTCGATCAATCACTGCTGAAAAAGAAGCTTTTAACTATAAAATATAAATCGTTAGTTAAAGTCCTTCGGCTAACATCACAAAACTGCATCTTTTGAGAGGTTCGCCTCTGCGTTATATTTCTTGTGCCATACAGAGGAGTTAAGTAGAAAGTTCGCCGACATCACAGCCTTAATTACATGGTTACCGATTACCAGAAGCTCTTGGCGTACCAAATCCAATTTCAATCATTTAATTTTAAAGTATGTATTTTTGTTAAAAAATAAATGAATTCATGACACTCAGATTGATTTCACATGTTTATTTAAAGAAAATCTAGAATTGAAAATACTCCTACAGTACAGCATTATCAGCTATAAATGGATATTGCTGATCCAGGGATATCATCTCTTGAAAGATGGCGAACTAGTGTATAGTTCCGAATATTGAAGAAAAACGGGAATATCGATTGGAAGTAGATTAAGTGGTTGGGACTATAACAAATATTGAAGTTGACACAATCTTTTCAAGATATTCATCCTAGATTGAAACCTGCACAATACTGACCGTTTTCAAGGGTGGTCACTACGATTGATAACATCGCTTGACCAGCCTACACCAAAGTAAATATTTCATTATTCATGATATCAGATTGTAAATCTAATTTAAAGATTCTGCGTTTTCTGTGTATTATTTATCTTCATTGCGCGTCACTAAAAAGCATAAAGCTGATATTTTGTCTTTTATTTTCTTACATATATTTTATTTTTTAAGGTTGATGTAAAACCAGGTGACTGGATTAATAGCAACTGTCGCTTCCTCGCCATTTTATTTTATCTAGAATTAGTTACACACCGCCTCCACTCGACTCGTGACTTGTAGCAGTCGCACGCAAAACAATTGCTTGGTTTATTTTGAATGGGAATTTAAGGATCGAAGAAATAGGCGTTGACTTATCTTAAAGGAAGTAAACGAAAATGGTAAAGAGATAATATAACATATTAAGTATTTTATAAAGGCGTACAAATGTAATAAAATATATAATTTATAAATATGCCATCATACGAAAAATTGAGTCTAAATTTAATGTTAAAGTTCTTTTACCTTCGTTCGTTGAGTCTTTCTTTATTTATTAACAAAATCATCGGCACATTTCGTGCTCCATTCTTCGAATTCCAACTTCCATAGTTCCGTAAACTGCCCTCAAATCTTTCATGGATCATGATATAACAGCTCAGGCTTTCAACCAAACCAAAGGATTCTATCAGGCTGAGCTTACTTCGAATTGCGAACATGTATTTACTTATAATTAAGAGCAATGTTGTTGTTGTTGTTGTTGTCGTGTCCAAGAATAGAGCAGTATTGGAGAGAAGAAAGAAGGAAGAAGGAAGAAAGAAAAAATAGCTATATTAACCTTTTCCTTATGAGGTGGAACAGCATGTATCCCAAGAATATGGGACCAAGGAGCCCATATTCTTGGCCTTGGGATATATATATATATATATATATATATATATATATATATATATATCCCAAGAATATATATATATATATATATATATATTATATATATATATAAAACCCCTTAATGGCCGTTCTTACAAAGGGGTATGGAATTTCCTGTTCTAAATAGGAAATCGTAAAAATTTGCCCCGTAAGCTAAAGGTAAAAATCTTTGTTAAAATAAAACCATATAATACGGGTTGCTTGTCTCAGTTACGTCGCATAATTGTTTAATAAATAAACGCTCAAAAAGCAATGTTACTCATCGAGCAGTTTAAAATTAATTGCCCTCAAAATTCAGAACTATTCAAATCGGCCTCGGGCTGCTCCTTAGTCTCACCACAGGGCAGAAGGATCATCGAAACTGAACAACAATCCTTCGGGACCTTCAGGAATAGTGGGAACTACAGTGCATGGGCCGGGCCCTCCACTGTTGGATGATATTCCAATGCATAAAGTTTCAGTGATCAGTAAAAAACAAAAGTAGGAAGGAAAAGTGGACAACTGAGATATCCCGTCTAACGTATTTTGGTACTCAATTTAGCGAATCAAAACTTTTCTCTAAATGTGCGATCATCGTCTCAGTTCAAAAAGGTGTTAGCCACGTCCTATCGACAGACTGGCGTCAAACAAACAAGAAAAGAAAAATTGAGAAAGAAATTCTTTAAGAAACTTTATAGGACAGTAAATATGTAGTCGAGATTACATACACTTCGTATATCTCATACAGCTGAATTGCATGCAGTTGATGGTGTTAGGTACTCCGACATTGTCGAATCTTTTACAAACAGAAGAAAGACGAGACACTGAATACGTATTCATGTATTAGAATGATATTGTTATCTGCAGTCTTCCCGTCTCGGGCTCCAATTTTACGTGTGAGCTTTGTGCTATTCCCGAAACACTTAGCTGTATCACGAAACACAAGAAATTATGTTTCGTTTAAAACAAAGAACCCCAGACTACACTTTAATCTCTGGAATTGGACACTGCAAATCTTACTTTGCTACCAGAGGTCACGAGAAAGATAAGTCATATAAAGTATTGTTTCGTGAAGGTTGAGCTATGTGAGTAGAAAAAGACAAAATAATTAAGCAGTAAAGAATTATTCAGAAAGAACAAATCTTGCCATCGCACTGCATGATATTAAGAAGGTAAAAAGTTGAGTTGGCCATAATTCCCCGTGACCTGATATGCATCACATTTATGATATTTTTTTAGAATTTGTGCTTAGTTATACCTTAGTGATTTTGGCATGTTCGGTGCTGTATAAACCAACAGCAAATGCCTCGATGGATAGCTGGTGGTCAAATTTTGAGCGCGACTTTTACAGGGGCGCCACTCCGTGCGTAAGCAGCAATTTGTAGTGATCAACCGATTTTATGGCGCGCGAGCAAACCCGCCTCGTAGCGCATAGCTTTTAAAGAAATTAAATTTGATGAAATTTCCTATTTACCAAACCCTGATTAATTCGGATAATCGAGTTTTATTCAACAAGATACATGACATCATTCAACTATCCCTCTCTCAATTCACGATATTTATTCTGCATGGGGGTTTTAAGTTACTTCAATAAAAGAGAACAAGGAGACCTCTAAAAATCCAACTCTCCATTCGAAGATATCACGCTCAGTAACACAATCAAATCACTTGAATTATTCAAAATATGCAAGGCATCAACTCGTTTCGCATTGATACAGCCGTTTGCGCGGGCAGAATTCGTTGCTCCAGATACCCTTACACACTCCGCAATGCAATTACCTGATAAGGAAGAATGCCCGATTTCCAGCGGATTGAAATATTTGAGAGGAAAATATGACACTTACAGTTTAAATCCGGGAAAATGAGCTCAGGCGTGGAATTCGGGCCCATTACGATATGAATGTTTGATATTTGGAAGTGAAATCGATTGGCGACTAACAATCTGAAGAGAATTTCCCGGTGAAGAAAGTAGAATAATTCTGTTCTCGGGAATCGGGTAAAATTCGGTCATCTCAATTATCTGAAAGGAGGTAATTACAGTTTTTTAGAGGGGAAATGATATCCTGTAGATTCAGATATTGATATAAATTATCATCCGTTTATGATGTTCATTATATTTAATTACTCTTTTAAAATTCAGTTACAAAAGTAAGCACAGGGTGTTAAAAGATTTATTTTTATGTACCAGAAATAGAATTCAAATGCGTCCATTCTCTAATATGTGATTGAAAAAACTTTTCAGGTAGTCTCCTCTAACGAAACTACCGCGGGTTATTAACGTAGGATAACTTACCGTTTGCTTACCCCTTTTTTTCACGCATTTTGGTACTTTTCTGTTGAACTGTTCACTGCTACTGGGTTTGGCGCGCTGCAAAAATTATAACTCGCGAGGCATGACAATTTTTCTGTGTCCTAAGGACCGTTATTGAGGATCGTAATCCTACGTCTATATAAATAAAAGAAAAATTTGGTAGGTCGGGGAACAATTCCGGGTAGACCGTTTTCAGTATGGCATCCGTTATAAAATTCGGCCATGTTTGAAATCGATGTATTTTTTTTTCATGAAAGTACATAAATGTTGAATATTTAAAAAGAGCTTTAAAGCTGATAATTTATTCTGCGTACACTTATTATGTTACTTTAATAATTTTAGAGATATTTCAATTATAAATGCATAACTCCACCGATACAAAATACGATATAAACACAGCGTGATTCATTCACAGCGTGATTCTCACTAAAAAATGAATCACTGAAAAGAAATGTTTCATCGTGAGACTAATTTATAATTATTTTTCTAATTTTCATACTTTTAATTCAAACTTTTTAATCATAAATGGATTATTTGAAGATATACTGATTTTTGGGAGATTTTTTGGGAATTAAAAGTGAAAAAAATTTTAAATTCAAGTGAACTGTGATTCGAGTGTCAAGTGATTCGATAGCTGGGGGAAGCCCGAGCCTAGCCGGGCTTTGCCCAACTAGTTAAAAATACAAGAAAATTCCCCACACCATAACATGGGAAAGAGGTCATCGAGTTCAGCTAAAGTACCGCCTTAAGCTGCTAAGAATCACTACTAACGGCCTCTTCACACGGAATTCGGAGCGTTACGTAGCATTAGAGTTAGAATTTTAACCAATCACAGAGCTTAATTCATCCACCACGTGATGCGTCATATCAGTCACAGGTTCATGTCACCTAACTCGGATCCAAAGTAGTAACGCAACGCAACGCTCCGAATGTAATTTAAACATGCCTTGAGACCTTGTTCACATGGTTTCTAGAGTGTTGCGTTGCATTCCTCCGTTGACGCTGAAATTATTCACATGACCTGTGACTCGTGTGACGTATAACGTGGCCATTGCGGTCAACACTGTAATTGGTTAAAACTAAGTATCGCTAACTCTCCGAAATGAATGTCAATAAGGTCTCAAGCTACCGTTTTAAATATGGGCATTCTTATAGGCGCTCTAAGCCATTTCTTCGTATTTTTCATATCTTCATATGTACCTTACACAATCTATAATTTTATAACTATTTTTTGTGGTGTCTAAAAACCCTTCCTAAATATATGAAAATAATTTTAAAAAAGAACGACTGCATTTGACAGCTAGCAATTATCAATACAAACACAAACTTCTATTTTCGGCCATTTTGTGACAAGGACAGTAATTTCTTCTTTCACAACGATATTTAATAGGAAACAAAATTACTTGAAGTTAATGTTCAGACATAATTTCCCCCAGAATGGAGGGGGGTTTCTCTAGGAGTTTTTCTTGGAGATTTCTACTAAAAAAACTGCAAATGAAGAAATAATTTTAAAAGGTTTTCGAAAATTTTCTTAGAAATTCTATCGCTATAAAGTTTCGTCATTTATTTAGCATTTTTTTTTAAATATGTCCCACACCAATACTAAAATTTTTCGCTCAGAAAACAGATTAGTATGGATTTTCCCTAGGATTTCTTTCTTTTATTTTTATTGACCGCTCAGCACCAAATTTATAAATGAAAGAATTTCCGTAAAGATATGTATATATATATATATATATATATATATATATATATATATATATATATATATATATATATAAGTATAGAAAATTAACTTTTGAACGGTTGACACATGAGTCAAGAAAAATATATTGAGGTCAGTTGGCAATTTTTCGATATATTTTATGTACTGTGAAAGGCGTTTTTTTCATCTGTTTCATTCTTTTTAATAGGGCACGTTTAAGATATATAAATCCCTAAAGAGCAATTTTTATTATGATTTTTACAACCTATCACCTCAAAATTAAGTTTCAATACATACAGTGTTTACAAAAAGTATTTGTATATAGTGAGTTTTCGTTACATTTTCAAGGATATAAAGTGCATGGAAAAATCTACTTGGTGAAGATAAAAATTGGGAAATAATGGTATTTTTATAACAGAAGAGTAATAAAAACATTTAAAGATAACAAAAAGTATTTGCCATGTATGGTTTACAGTTGCTAAACGAATTATTGGAATTTAGTGAATAATCTATTGACATTAAGAACAGCTTGGGATCTTTTTATCTTTAAATGAACTTGAATTTCAGTTGTTCCATCAGATGTTTTGGCCCATTCAGTTTTGATTACGTGTTGTGAGTTATTTCTGCTAGTAATGTGATGTTTTCAAACATCTAACTGCAATATGTGCTATAAATTTTCAACTGAATATTTCTTTTATTCCCAAAGTTCTATGTCTTAGCTACACTATCATATCCAATTTTTGACTTCTTGGTTTTCGAGGGAGTCCCACATTCCCTCGAATTTGCTATTTACTTTCCATAACACAAAGATAAACCCACACATCAAGTAAATATTGAAAGAAATTCTACAGATCTTTTTCAGCGAGTTCTGGATTATTTCTGATAAATGAAAATCTGATCGATTCAAAGTAATTCTCAATAAATGTCATGCGACTGAAAATATTCCTTTTTGGAAATATATTTTTTTACTTCCATAATGTATTTTCATACCGGAATTGGTCATTCATCCAACTTTGTAAGATTCAGGTGGAAGAACTCCCTAATTTCCTGTATGTCCTTGAAAATTATCTGACAGATCCAAATGGATACTCATACTCAATATTAGAAACCCAACTTTAGACTCTATATCTCCTTCCTAGACGACTAAAGAACCTGCCGTTCGGAAATGCGATTTAAGTCAACCTACACCAATAATTCAAAACTTTCGATATTGTTCCGTGGTCTTACATTTCGCAGCCGTTAAGAAAACTATAACATCTTTAACATCAACCTATCAAAACCACCTTTCGAAAGATGTTGAACCTGAGGTAGTGTGTAGTGATACTCAAGATTTTTACGGTGCTCTAATTCTAGTAGACAGTTATATTGAAATATGTTAAGGCATGGTTCTAAGCTATGGAAAATTATATCCATGGTACTGGACATTGATTTCAATAGATGAAGAAATACAGAACATCGTAACGATAACAGCGAGGTCTGACCATTAATTATAACAGACGTTGGATAGCACTGTGTTAAATAAAAAAACTCTCTAGTTGTCCCGGGCGAAATTTTCACATGCGATCTCATTTTCTTTCTTCCAGTTTTACATCCTTTATTTTGATTTAAGACCTTAATTTTGATTATCCTTTAATTATGAGACAGAGTATCTTTCCCTTGATAGCTTGGTAGAATTTTATTATATGCAATCCAATTGTGTACAAAGAATTCAATAAATAAAATTAAACTCTGCAAAGGCATACCAAACAAAAATATCCCTCATAAAATCTTCTTCAGGGGGAAAAAAATAGTAGATTTCAGTCCAAGAAAACTGTTTTTACATGTAAAAAGAATAACGTACACCTACGTTAATGTTGCCAAGAAAGAAACTTATTATTTTTAAAAAATGAAGCAGAATGATAATAAAAACATACAATTTTAAAATTTGAAAGTTCAGTGATCGCGCGCACGCCATTTAGCTCAATAAAAAATGTTTATAATAGTGCCGTTTACATGTGCCAAAAACCCGGGTAAAAGCAGGGTCGTTTCTTACTTTTTCCCTACGATAGGGAAAAATGCAGGGTTGATTTTCGACCCTGCTTCGACCCAGGATAAAACCCGCTAATTACCCATGATGCATTTCGAAGCTGGGAGTAAATAACATGGCGGGTTTGAACTTGTGTGAATCCATGAAAATGCAGCTAAATGATCGATGGAAGGATCTGGAACCCCTTAACGATCGCATAATTTTCAAGAAAACAGTGGAAAAGTGCCTATTTTTTTCCGGAGGATTTCATTTATTTCTTGATCTGACCATCTAGTTTAAAAAAAAAAAAAAAAAAAAAAAAAAAAAAAAAAAAAACATCTCCAATTGCATTATAAATAGAATGGTACTGCCATCTGGTATGTAAAATAAGAAATAAAATTTCATTTCAGTAAAATCAGTAACATTTTCATTTCAAGTGTTATGGTAAAATTAATAACAAATTTCAGTAACATTTTCATTTAAAGTGTTATGGTAAAATTAATAAATTTAATAAATATTATCAATAATTAAACGTAACATTAAAATTTATTTATAAATTAATTATTTTAGAATTCACAGATAAAAATTTATTTATATCTGTTTATGATTTTTTTATTTATACATGACTAAAAATTACTGAAACAAAATTGAAATCAAAATTACATTTTGATTTTATAAAAGGATTTATTAAAACAATAAGTATCTTACAATTAATCTTATTATTTAAAAAAATGCACCTATCGATTGGAAAATTTTCTTTCCAGTCTTTATTACTTCAGGAATTTAAAACAATTTCTTCCCACCAAACAGAGCTTCGTAATTTTGCCCACATTCTTTGTTGTGGAAAAACTAAATTTAGCGATGAAGCCATAGATCGTACGATTATATCTAATATCCGCATCAATCTTCTAGTTCTTATATTCCTTTTTTCCTATCTATTTTCTAAATTTATTTTTAAAAACAACAGAAAACAATCGTAAACGTTCTATAATTATCAACAGTGACTGACATGTGCTGCATTTAAATAACAAATAGACGCAGACGTAATTGTGTTTTAGAAGAGGAGTGCATTGGTCGTGTCGACTTTATCTCCTGTAAGCAAGATATATGTAATCAAGGTGGGAGTGCTCAGTAATTAAAATTTTAAGTAATGAATTAAAATATTAAGGTAAGAATAACGCGTGTAAAAGAAAAAAAATTAATAGTAAAGTTAAATTAAAACAAAAAAGTTAATTTTAACAGAAAAAATATAGAGTTACAAGTTAAGAAAATTTAGAAGAAAAATTAGATAAGACTAATGATCCACGGAAAACAAAAAAGTAATAATATTAAGAGGCCCAGAAAAGCAGATATCATAAGAATACAAAAAATATTTTTGTATTCTTATGATATCGAGGTCAAAAGAACAGCAATTGGGAAAAAAAGGCTTTCCCCAGGACCATGCACTTCGTAACGAGATAAATGCGGAGTTCGAAGTTGGAAAGCTAAAAATAGCAATACAGTGAATTTGGAAAAGTATAACACTGGCTGGGATCGAACCCATAACGTGATTTACAAGGAATGATGGTGTATGAGGATCATTTCCGCCGAATCATGTGACGGCCTTTACTTCCGGTAAGACGGGTAAAAGCAGGGTGAAAATGTGGTCCCATGTAAACGGGATTCGAAGGTTTTCCCTATTAGCGGGTAAATCCTGGGTATTATTGTTGTCCATGTAAACATAGCTTAGGTTTATACTTCGATTTTTAAACAAACAATACAATGTGTAATTCTAAATTAACAACTCATCAGAAGTGGAGATCTTAATATTTAAAATGGTACCTCATTTATCGATTTTGGTCAAGTATGAAGAGAGAAAAAAGGGATTGTCAGAAAAAAATCAACTTCTACGAATAATATATGTAGATTATCTCAGATTTCTGCTGATTCTTAAACTGAGTGTCATAAACGAACACTTTAACACCATCATAAAGCGTAGTTCTTAAAATGCGGTACCTCTGAAATGAACAGAAACGAAGAAAAAATAGTTTCGCTAAAATTGTGCCGGGAGATATTCAGTTACGAGTATAATAATCGAGGATGTAATTTTGATTCGTTTTCATTTAGTCTTAGAACGACTCTTCTCTTAGAGAATGCCCATCGAAAAGTTGCTATCAGTTGATCATTGTTAGAGCAAAAATTAAATATAAAGGTTACCAAACTTGGAGAGTAAGCTCTCTAAAAAGTAATAAACAAATAAAAATTAGCTTATCGGAAATAAGTCATTTCTTAATCATATTCTGCAATGTATTTTACATTATAAAATTTATACGAAGTATACATTGATTTCTAGCTTCATTACCACCACCTTTCATCTGAAAAAGAAATATTTTCTTCGTGACCAAAATTTTCTATTTTCATAAATATGGAGCTAGAGCTCGATAATGAGAATGTAAGCCAATAGGAAAAAAAGGTGTATGTTCCAGTATTTTTTTAAATTTTCAAGTAAACCAAAAATGAAATAAGAAACGCTCTTTGTGGAGTTTATTCACATAAAAAATTTTTAACAATAATGATGTATTATCAATCTCCATGCTTTTTTGTTCTGACAAGAAAATATATTTTAAAAAACTATAAAAAGGACTCTGTTTGAGAATTTGAGTACGCACTAATATGTTATAAGGCAACTGGCCGCAGTGTCTCATCTCATCGTACATAAACGAAGGGCAAAATACTTGTAGTTAAGATTATATCTTAATAAATTTCATTTTGAAATACAAGTTCCCATGTGCAAAACGCATAGCATTCATTTTATGCCCTTATCTTTCACGTGGTTACATGAGTGACGTTACATAAAACTGCCTAATTGACTGAATACGCTATTTTCTCTTTCTCCATCAAACGTCACCAAGTCATAGATATATATACTTGTTTTTATTTTCTTCTTCTGTTAATTGTCACAAAGGCATTGCTATACTATTTCTTTCTTTTTTTCCCCTTCATCTATTAAACGTCGCCAAGGCATTGTTATATTACATGTTTTTATTTTCTTCCTCTGTTAAACGTCACCAAGGCACTGATTTATTACTTGTTTTTATTTTCTTCCACTGTTGAACGTCGCCTAGGCATTGCTATAATAATTGTTTATATTTTCTTCCTCTGTTAAACGTCGCCAAGGCATTGCTATACGACTTCTTTTTATTTTTCCTCTGTTCAACGTCGCTAAGACAATGCTATACTGCATGTTTTCATTTTCTGCCTCTGTTCAATGTTGCCAAGGCATTGTTATAATACATGATTTTATATAATTTCTTCCTCTATTGAACTTCGCCCAGGCATTTTCATATTGCATGTTTTTATTTTCTTCCTCTTTTTAACGTCGCCAGGACATTGTTCTATTAATTGTTTTTATTTTTTTCTCTGTAAAAAGGCGCTAAGGCATTGGTATATAAATTTTTTACTTCCTCTTTTAAACACCACCAAGGCATTGCTGTGTTACTTTAGCCATTGCTATATAACTTATTTCTAACATCTGTTTAATCTCGCCAAAGTACAGCTACATTATTTATTTTATTGAAAATTTCAGCGAACTTGTAAACCTGTCAAAGTGATAACACACGCACAAAATAGCACCATTATTTTAGTAAATAAATATTTACTATTTAATTCTGGACAATATTTCGGTTTGGGATATATTCTCCCAAACCGAATCTCATTTTGTCACAATTTAGAAGTATGGGCCTGCTCATATAGAATCCGTCAGCGTTATTGATATTTAAATATATTTAACCCTTTGAGAGGCGCCGTTTGCACGGTGCAAACGCCTAAATCTAGTCTTTTTTTCACTTGCATTCAATGTATTCCAGTTAAATGAGCAGAAAAATGGTTAGTACTGCCATCTGTTATCAGTTTAAAGAAGTAAAAACATTTTGCAACCTCTAGTTGGAAAATTTTTCAAGATTGTTAGGTTTAAAAAATTGGGAAAAAATCTACGCTGTGCAAAAAGGGGGAGGTTGCTGCCCCTGAAAGGGTTAACCAATTAAAATCCTCCAAACGATTAGAAACGAAATTGTTAAAATGTGATTGGTTTAAAATATGTCGATACGCGTAGCGCTGGCACTGACAGATTTTATGTGAACAGCTCTTAGTTTTAGGTACTTTGTCCTAAACCCGAATTGTGACTGCTCTAACTAGAAGTAGTTTTTTTTATGCATTCATAAAATCTTAACACAGTAAATTTTTGTTTCTATGGATTTTTCCAAAAAGTTATATTTTCCACTCCTTCATTTTTCCTAATCTTTATGAAGGCAGTTATTTTCCATCGCAAAACCTCTCTAAATAATCTGCAGTATAGATTATTATTATTATTACTATGTCTGTGAGAAAAAAAATACATAATTGTTATCTTATTCAACAGCATCAAGATTTCACGAACGCCAGACAGTTCCTTGAGTAAAAAATAAAAATAAAAATAAAAATAAAAAATATATATATTCCAGTACATCCGGCGATCTTCAGTATAATGGAAGTAAGTGAAGAAAATGAAATTACTTTTAGTCGGCACATAAAACAGCTTATTGCTTTTTGCATATGCTCAATTTATTTTCCTCCTCAACAATACAATTTGGCGTCTCTACCGAACGGCTCGACACACAAAAGCATTTTTTTTTCATCTCATCAAACCTTTTTCTACAGAAAATATAAAGCACGCTCTTAAGGTTCCTTAATTAACGCTGATGTAAATGTGACAGTAAAAGCATTTGCTTAGCGCATTATGGAGGGAATATATCCTGGGAGGTGCATATTAACTGGAAAAGTGTCGGATGAAAGAAAAAAGATTGATACGCTGAATTGAATTTCCCTCTGAATTAAAAATTTATAGACATAAGTTAAGCTTTTAAATATTTTCTCTATACTGTAGTACGCGCGTACCTGATCACAGCGGGTATGAAATATAAGGCGATATGCCATTTTTCAATGTTCAGTTTTTTATTTCAGCTTGTTGTAGTATCTGCTAAAATCTGCTCCCAGATTGATCTACAATCTCGCTGGAAAGTGTCTCTGAAAATTAAGGCAGTGTACCAGGTAACATCATAGATTTACAATCCTCCATGTACAGCTATAGATAATCTTTCTATTAGTATTTTTTAATAACAATATATACGGTGCGTACGGTATATATACGGTGAAGCCTCGCTTTGGCGGCCAATAATGGTTCCAAAAAATGTGGCCGTGTAAAAGAGTGGTCGCCGAAAAGAGCTTTCTTCTGTAACATTCATTCTATGGAGTCTTTAATCGGTTCGAATAAAAATATGACCATTTAGAGGTGTAGACAGATAGAGAATTTCCACTGTATATGTATAGATATATATGACACGGTACTTACACCACGCAACCATTATCAAATTAATCGACACTTAATGGCAGTCATTAAACAAAGTAGACTTGTGACAAAGACCTAATATTAAAATAACATTTAAAGAACTTTATTAATTAACATTAATTAAAAACCTAACCAACCCAGCTAAAAAGCCATCCCCTCCATTCTCATCTCACGACACGCGACCGGCCTCTCTGAACCTAATCCACAATCTAATGCTTTGTTCTTTTTCGCGCACTGCAATTACGCGGACGAAGCATCGTGAGTCAGACTAGCGTGATTTCGAACATTCCATGCTTGCGTTGGGCCAAGTGCGTGCCAGGCCATTAATCATTGATGACTTCGGTCTTGTGAACTCTCCGCTGGAAAAAACAACCTACTCCCTGAATTGGAAAACACTAAAATCTCTAATAGTAAATTACCGTTTAACGGTAATTTGCCTAATTTTAACCCAAATTAATATAGTTAACTATAGTTTATGCTTCTATCATTACATATATATATATATATATATATATATATATATATATATATATATATGTGTGTGTGTGTGTGTGTGTGTGTGTGTTAGTTACTGTATTACAATATTACAATCCACCATAAAGCTTATTTGTTCACTGTAGTCGTTGTGGCCAGAATAGAAATTTTATTAATTTCAAGCATGTTTTAACACTTAAGTACCAATTTTTTCCTATCGTATTTTTTCCTGCGTCATTACGAAGAAATTTTGGAACACGTGGGGCGTCATATCTCTGCAAAGTATCTATCTCGTCAGATGAAACTTACACGTATCATGTACAATATATGAACAACATATGGCGTAGTCAATTCCTCTGATAAATTCCAACGGAGTGGAAAATTTCGAAACGGCAAATATATATCTTGTCCAACGGCCACGAAGAGTTTTCAGCCTAGACTAGTTTAAGGCAGATATATAAATGATAAAGAGAAATGCTTTGATAAAAAAAGGGTAATTTAATTTATATATCACTCTATAAACGATAAATACGATGGGGAATCAAAACATATTTTTTACATAATATTATATATATATATATATATATATATATATATGTGTGTGTGTGTGTGTGTGTGTGTGTGTGTGTGTGTCATGACTTCATTTTCAACTCAACTGAGATCAAATAATTAATGAATAAGCAAGCAGAGGGCAACACCAATCAGACCACTGTAGTTGATTATATAACGTTTGAGCATGACACTCCAGTGTGCCATCTATGCTACGGGGATTAAAAAATTAACAAACAGAGCCTGAAAAAACGCGATATTCAAAGGACGTACGTTCCAGGGTAGAAAGTCTAGGAAAATGGTAAAATCATGGTGGTTCAGCTGAGATTTACAGTTAAAGTTGAAGAATAAATTAAATTACTTATAAATTAATGTGTTATTATTACCGGCCTGCAAATACGACTGCATCATGAAGGGCTAACTTTATGCGGATATAAAGAACCTGTAATTGATATGTGTGTGACACATATGAATGACCGGTAATAATAAGAATTTAATTTATAAGTAATTTAATTTATTCTTCAACTGTAACTGTAAATCTCAGCTCAACCATCATCATTTCTCCATTTTCCTCGATTTCCTACCATGGAACATACGTCCTTTCGGTAAATCGTTTTTCCAAGCTCTATTTTTACTTTTTTAATCTCCGTAGCATAGACGGACCCCGAATCATGAAGGACTAAATTTTTACGGATGTAAAGAACCTGTCATTTATGTGTGTGTGTGTGTGGCAGTCAAAAAGTATGTCATTCCAAACAATAATCCATTGCGGAAATTTTTTAAGTAATGGTTTATTGTTTGGAAGGTGATATATGAGCTACATATCCACTACACATAGTCAACTTGTATCTTCAAGAAGTGCCCCAGCGTTTCACTAGATTTTAGATACTGAGTGAAGAGCCTACGCGGTCGTCTGCAGAACTAAAACTTGAACGGTGTCCCGGACCTTCGCATCGTTAGCAAATGGCTACCCTTGAAAGTCTTCTTCAATGAGCCGAAGCTGCTGTAGCGGCAGGCTGACATGTCGGAACTATAGAATGGATAGTTAAGGAAAGATATGAGGATAAAATGTTTTCCCAAGGGAAGCACACTATCAGATCTTGTCCACGCAGCAATCGATTCCACAATAATGTTCGAGTGTGCTTGAGCAGGTCCCGATATTTCCCGTGGGCACACGTCCCTTACGAAATTCACTAAACCATCCGAATACCGTTCACTGTGACAGATATTTATGCCTTTACACATTCTTTATTCGACAATAAGTTTCGGATTCACTAACGCCTGCTGCCGTCGAAAAGAGAATAACCACGTGCTGGGTTTTTTTGGACGAAACCATGACAGGACTGTATGTAGTCACCTTACTTAAAAACGTTCAAATAGCATACTGTAAAAAACATGTAATTCTTACTGTCTTCGCATTTTGAAGCTAGATCATTATATTTAAGTTCTTCACCTGGCTTTTCAGTGATAGTGGTTCGTGTCAGGACTGTGGGCGCCTAGTTTAGTTTCAATGGTCAAAAATAAGATAACTAGATTAGAGCATTTCCTTTATTCACCATAATAAGCAGCTGGCAGCGTTCCTTATATACGAACGGAGAATACAAAAGAATTAGACTTGAAACATCTCTATATAAGCGCCATCTATAGGTGAATACCATAATTGCCACCCGCGGAGGGAGAACACGATATTTAACATACTCATACATTCCAGCGATAACAGCTATGCTTCGTAACATACAGCGTCATCTACCAGCGCAAACGCAAAGCTGAGTATTTATTCACTGCATATATATATATATATATATATATATATATTGAAACCCCGATTTAACGTAACCTGTATTTAGCGATTTCACGCATATACCGTCAATTTTCAATAGTCCCAATTTATTTCCTATACTTGTAATGTTAAAAAATCCCAGATTTAAACGTTATCATTTTAAAATATTTCCCGCATTTAATATTTTTTAGAGGGACAAACTCAATGAAATTTTCCTAAAATAGTCAAAAATTGTGATGAATAAAAAAGAAATATATCTTATCAAAACCTGAAATACTCGGAATCTCCCCTCTCTTTGTCCTTTCTTACCAAAGTGCAACAAGTTTCGTGCAACAAGCACTCCCATTAACTCTAATAAAATGTGTGATTTCTCTTGTTGCTCATATATAGATCTCGAGAATTATCTGCGATTAAAATATCATGACATCAGAGATTCGGATTCTAAGTGATTTAAAAGACTCGGAATTGGATAGTTCGGGTAATGATGAAGATGAGGAACATGGAATTCCTTCTGCGACAGAAGGCATTGAAGCTTTGAAGACAGTGGAATCGTTCCTCTCGGCCAAGAAAAAAGCTTACAAAATTCCTGTTTAGAATGCGATTTGTACTACAAACAGGACGCAAAGTAAAATAACCGATTTATTTAAAGCATACTTTAGAAAACTGATGCCTAAACCATTATAAATGGAGAAATAAAAGGTACGTGACCGAAATTAGTCTTTATTTTATGCTCGGTGTTTTGTTTTTGGTCTTACCCCGATTTTACGTGTTCCTGCATATAACGTCATTTCTTTATGGTCCCTTGGACATCGCAAAATCGGGGTTTCACTGTATGTATATATATATAAATATATATATATATATATATATATATATATATATATATATATAAATGTCGGCACACGCATGAATAGAGGCCATAGAGGGTGCAATTTTTTTTTTATCTTAAATTTTTAACAGCTGATTTTTAAGGGTCGTAAATTAAGGGCATCTACAGCTACAAATATAATTTGTTTTAAAATAAAACTAATACTTTCAGATCTGAGCTGTATGAAGTGAGGTCTGTGACGCTTATTTTTATCGGACAAAGCGCATGATGGGTAGAATAAGTTTGAAATTTAGACGGAAAACCTCCTGATTGTACCCAGTGAGTATTCAGTGATATACTCACAAGTCGCAATAAAAATGTAACTCAATCCCTCTCAACAAGTACGCCTGAAACGCACATAATAAACATGTATGAACAACTCTGATAAAGCGTTTCAAAAGTCTGCGGCGTTATTTATTTATCGCGGGTATTTTATTACCAAACGTTTTATTTACTGTCTTTCTAAGCAAATTTTATTTACTCTCTTTTTAACAAACAATTTTCAACCAAGGGTTTGGCACCAGTGTGATGACTCCTTGCCGAAAGCGAAGTAAAAGTTGTGTCTCTGAACCTCGAGGACGATGTTCTATAGACTGAACTACCCTTGCATTGAGGGAAGGGGGTCTTTCCGATGACTCTCACAATGAAAAGTCCTGAACCAATCCAATAAGTTTTTATACTATTATAGCTGTATCTAACACAGGATATAGACAAAAATATTGTAATGACTCCGACATTCCAAGCTTGGATTCCAAGAGAGAGCGCACTCCTTTTCTAACTACACCGTTTCATCAGCACCGAAAAAGTGACCTTACCCTTTAGCGTACCTTTTAGAGGCCTCGGAGAGAGACTCCGCTGATTATTTCTGGGAAGAAGCGTCCTTTTTGTAAAGTACCCCTTTCACGGACAATGCCGTTCCGATGACAATGCCGGCTGCAGACCTGATGGAGCCGACGAACCGCGTGGTCGCCAAACGTTTAGGAACAGGGCGTGTTCGACAGCCTCTCCCAGGAAGAAACAATGAGGGATATACTCTACACGTGGAGCGGTAGTTGCCAGTCGTTCGTTTTTTTTTTCAGATATGAGGAGATCTTGAATAAGAGGGTCTCCTAGATGGACACGTGACTAGCTGGAATCCTGGAGAAACAACCGACTCATAAGAACGTGCCGAACGCAATTAATCTAGAATTCAAATAAATGCTTTAGTTATCTTAAAGGCTGTCAGTCTTATTTTTAGGCAAAGCCCTTACAATATTTTACTATATTGAATACTATTTTCTGGAAAAACTCACGTGTTAAGGCTAAACAGTCCCAAATGACATTTTCTTATTCGAACAATAGACAAGTGATATTTAGGAAGATTCAGTAATTCCATAAACATAATTATTTAAGACATTTTTTATTTAAGATAAGGATATTCCGTTCTTTTTCTGAATCGTGAGCAAAGACAGTTTCGGATTTTAAAAAAATTACACTAAATACGAAATCAGAGGAAAAGAAGTACGTTAGAAATACCAACGTAGAAGCTACGATAAATCAAAGAGCAGTTTATATGGATCGCACTCCAATTCACTTGGATGGATTTAGCTCGCAATAAAAGGACGCCATAACGCAGGTATTCATGGTAGTTAAGTTTGAGGTAACAACTGCTTACAGTGTAGACTCTTAGACATTTTATATGTAGTAAATAAGTGTAAGAAACTGCGATTTCTTTTATCTCGCCTACGTTTCTAAAAAAAGAAACGCTTGAGAAATATCTGCAGAATGCGGCAGGAAGAACGTTCTGATTTGGAACGTCAATAACAAAACTACAAAGCAAGATAGAGAAAGAAATCTTTTATACCTCAGGAAAATAGAAAAATTTATTTATTTATTATTAATTATTATTTTATTTACTTATTAATTTATTTATTTATACCTTCGGAACGTTCTTTCTTCCTCACCCTGTACTTAGATGCAATGTTAAGTGCAATATTCATTTATGTGTACCACTCATTTGAAAAGGACAGAAAATTTTTAATGCAACTCTTACGCCTTCGTAACTTCGCCTTTTTTACCTATTTTTGTAAAAAGGCGTTTTCTCTTGCCCAATATTTAAAACTTTTTCCTTCGAGTTTAAAAACCTGATGTTTAAAAACCTGCTGGTAACAATAGACATAATATAGTTTGTTTAGATCTCTAAAGATGTTCTATATTTTACGTGTATGCACATTCTTAATTTTAAAGGGTTTATATACATGCGTAATCTTCGCCATTGTGCACTATTCCACACTCTTCATCATAAAAGCCCCGTACATTGATTTTTTAAAGGGTTTACATAAGACGGATAATTTTTGCCATTTCGCAGTCTTTATCATAAAAGGTATGCAAAAACAAATTTCGCATTTATACCCCTTCCTCTCTACAGCAAAACCATTTTCTCTGATTACAGCGCATTACAGATCTTTGGGTGGCGCGCTGCTTTTTTTTATTTTTCGACATTCTTTTTATAGTAATACAAGATAATAGCCATTTACAGGCATGCATGACAGCTTCAAGCTTTTATTAGCAACGCTTGCTTAGCCCCACAGAATTTGTCAATGTAGCCGGCTTTCTTCTCGAAACATAATGATGAATAATGATCATAAAGTGTGGGAAAAGGCTGCGCCCCGTCAACACAAAAAACAGCTTGTTGCTTTTCGGGGCTCAATTTATTTTCTCCCCTAACAATGCACACACGCATTTCCGTGTTGCTTTCTAGACAGGTCGGAGCACAAAAGCATTTTTCAGTTTTCAAAAACTCCCCTTTTCTCTCTTCGTAATCCTTAATTACATTAATGAAAGTGTCCCAACAAAAGGCGTTGGTGAAGTGGCGTAAGAAAGAGATATTATAGTTGGGAATGTTTTCTAGGGCGTTGTAAAAATCAACAAGAATTTAGTGAAAGAAAATCGAGGAGCAATCAAGTAGCAATATTGCGTTGAAAAAACATAGATCCTTCATCACATGCGCATTTTGATCGCGTTAAATTTAAATCTTTACTAAGATTACTAAAGTTACAAAAGGCGAAAAATACGATGGCAGGGAAACTATGGGGAAAAAATTTTCTAGAGATATGTTTGAAAATTGGGAAGCATGGAGAAAGAAAAAATCTGTTAATAAAGTACTTTTGAGTGATAATCTTGTAATATCAATCACGCGACTGATATTTCAGCATGTGGGATTCAAGCACATTAAAGTAAAATTATCACTAGGTTTAATAAAACTACAAAAAGGTAAGCATATGTAGAATGGGTATTATGGAGAAAACATTTTCCATGGCTTGTAAAAATTGTCCAACATTTAATACATGGTAGTCCTAAAAAACTTTGCCGATATATGGACCTCTAGCAGCCATGCCGTTCAACTGATCGAGATGATATTTCAGATATAGTTATTCAGAGGTATGAGCTCGAGATTCTGTGAACAGCAACAAACTGGCTCTCACGGTTACGGTTATAGGTACAGAAGCTCGAAATTTTCCAACGGAAACGCCCACTTTTTCCCGTCGCAAAATGCTTAGTGTATGCGAAAACCCTAAAGAGCGTTGGAACGGTACGTGTATCACAAAAACCGTATGCGTTATGAACGCACAAAAACAGCTCTACGAACGGCCAACAAAAACACGTTCGGGACGCACGGAGGAAATTTGCATATGACAGAGGCAAGACACCAATCACTGATAACAACACAGATCGGACTGAGAAGAAAACTTTTATTTGGATTACACATTTTCCACATGGGTGCCATCATCGTGTTATTGTTGGCCGTTCGCAGAGCTGTTTTTTGTGCGATCATAGCGCGTCCGTTTTTTGTGATACACGTACCGTTCCAACGCTCTTTAGGGTTTTCGCATGCGCTGAGCATTTTGCGACGGGAAAAAGTGGGCGTTGTCATTCGAAAATTCCAAGTTTCTATACCTATAACTGTAACCGTGAGCGCCACGTTGTTGCCGTTCACAGATACCTCTGAATAACTAAATCTGAAATCTTATCTCGATAGGTTGAACGGCATGGCCGCTAGAGGTCAATATATCGGCAAAGTGTTTCTATGACCACCCTGTATATGAATATCCACTGAAATAGTTTTCAAGTAGCAATTTTATCACAATAGCAATTTTATCAAGTAGCAATTTTATCACATTAAAAAATATAGATTTTCTACCTGTGCATTTCGAAAAAATTCATTTAAAACTGTGGCCAAGTCTACGGGTATTGCAGAAGTGTGAAATTGCACTTATGTGAGATCTACTGTTCAAATGTTGATAATTCCTCAAAAGATAAATAAACTAAAAAATTCTCGGGAATATATCTAATACGCCATAATATTTTTAATTCAACCATACTGGCATTCGAGGAGCAAAGAAATCATTCAAGGAATACAGTACCTTCAAGGGAATTTCGTGAATCCCCTTCTGTGAGGTTCATATTAGTGTTGTCATACATCAGTAACGAATTCCGGAGGTCGTTCCCTTGTGGTCAACGGCGGAGGTCATTTAAACGAAACAAACATCACAGCCTATGGACTGCGTACCATACGCAGCTTTTATCTTTCGGTGTAATCTACAGTATCTATATATATAAAACAGTTCCGTAACTGACTCACTGACTGACATACAACGCACAGACGAAACCTCTGGACCTAAAGGGCTGAAATTTTGCATGGCGATTCTTTTTATAGTGTAGGGGTGCACTACGAATGATTTTTGAAAAATTCTTAGATTGTTTTAAAATTAAATTTTTAACCTGTTTCAGTAACTTTTTTTAATTTTGCATTTAAAATAATAATTTGAAGGTTATAAAATTTATGTCACGAGAAAGACCATAAAATTTAATTTAAAATGAAATCTTTTTAGAATCTTTACCCCCATTTTCAGATTTTTGGTGAATTTTTAAAGATTAACTTTTAGAATTTAATTTATTAAATGCTGAGCACGAGATTTCATTTTCTGGTACTTTAAATTAATTTATCGTCACGTGCATAACAACCAAATAGACAATTTTTTTTCTTACTAATTCGGCAGACGGTGGGACATTATCCAAAAAATAATTAAAATACAGTAAGAGATATGTTCCTCAAACTGTACCATATTAACTGTACTATATTCTTTAGTATGTTTTATCAGATTTAATTTGAATATTTTCTTCTACATTATTTTGTGTACAAAAATATCCCTTACGGTTTTCTATAAATATATATATATATTTTTTTTACATCAATTGCATACATTGTCATTGTATTTGTTATAAATATATATATATTTATTTTTTTGGCATTAATTGCATACATTGACCGTTGTATTTAATTTGAATGTACTCCGTTGCGAAGTGCGGGTTTTCAGCAAGTCAAGTATAAAGCACATGTGGATAAAAGGAAAACTGCTTTTTCATTACTCTTTGGGGTAGTTAAGGGCTTTTGTTATTTTAACGTAGGATTACGTTCTTCCATAACGGTTCCCCGGAAGGCAAAATTTCAGATAACCTGAGTCGCTAGTTATAATATTGGCAGCGCACCAAACCCAGTCTGTATTGCTTGGGCAAGCAGTAAACAGTTAACCAGAAAAGTACCAAAATGCGTCAAAATTTTGACATACATAAATATATATATACACTGAAGTGCCACTGAATTAGGGATAGCAAAGCCTATGCAAATTGTGTAGCGCTGCGCATCATGTATGCGCAAGTGAGGGCGCTGTGGTAACTGCATATATAGCACGGACTGTGGTTGTTCTGAATTAGTTGTTGGAATTGCCAGTATGGGTAAACTGCCTGATTTAGACGCCTTCGATCGCGGACAAATCGTAGGTTCGCGACGCATGAGCCATTCAATTTCCGAAATCGTCAGACAGCTAGGATTTTCAAGGTCGACAGTGTCAAGAGATACCAAGAATACATGGATGGTGGAAAAAAAACTAGCGATCGGGCAAACTGAAAAGGACAATTAGCCTTGACAGTGCGTGGTGAGAGACGGCTCAGGCGTATTGTACGTAGACACCGAAGCCAAACATTAGCTCAAATTACCACCCAGTTTAATGACGGTGCCAGTCGTACAGTAAGTAAACGGACTGTGCAACGCTCGCTTCACCGTATGAGTTTCGGGAGCCGTCGACCTACGAGAGTACCATTGCTCTATACTCGCCATCAGGCTGCACGTCTTGCCTGGGCAAGAGAGCACAGAGACTGGAGTGTAGAGGACTGGAAACGAGTAGCATGGAGTGATGAGTCTCGATTCCGACTACTTAACGCCGACGGGAGGCTGAGAATATGGTGTCATGCTCCTGAAGCCATGGATCCTGCATGCCTGGCTGGAACTGTACAAGGGCATGGTGGCTCAATCATGGTGTGGGGTGTTTTTTCGTGGCACAGTTTGGGATCTTTGGTGCGTGTTCCAACCTCCCTCAATGCAATTCGGTACGTAGAGGTGCTGGCTGATCTCCTCCATCCGTTTATGCTGTTCTGTTATCTGCACGGTAATGGGGTTTTCCAGCAAGACAACTGTACCTCTCACAAGTCCCGGTTGGCAACTGGCTGGTTGGATTAGCATTCCTCTGACTTCTCTGTCATGAATTGGCCACCTAGAAGCCCAGACTTAAATCATATTGAGCATCTTTGGGATGTTTTGGATCAAGGCGTGAAAGGCCATCACACAGCACCAAAGAACCTTACTCAATTATGGACAGCTTTAGCCAATATTTGGCATGCCATTCCCGTGGAACGTTTCCAGAAACTTGCTGAATCTATGCCTCGTCGTGTGGCAGCCGTTATCAAGGCCAGAGGAGGCCCAACTCGTTACTAGGTAGGTATCCCTAATTCAGTGGCACTTCAGTGTATATATATATATATATATATATATAGCACATACATACATATATATACATACAGAAGGTCGTTCGCACTTTATGGAAACGATTTTGTAATTTGTTTTTGGCGTTTGCATTTTGAGATAAAAATTTGGCAACTTCAGAATAATCGTCTGCTATTATTTTGCTTGGATTGGAATGTAAAATAAAAGATTTATTTTTAAAATGTCTCCTAAAATTGATAGATTGCTCGAAGATTACGTAACTGCACTTTCTGGGGAGAAATATTTGTATCAACGAATTATAAAGCGGTGTAAAAACTGCTGATATGGCATTTCAAAAATAGGTATATATAATATATAAAATTTGAAAGGGAAAAAATATCTAACTGAAAGTAAAAATGAAAACGTGACCACTAAACCTCATCCTAAGACTGTTCGAACGCAGGTAAATAACAAGAAAGTGAAGTCTCTGATCCTAAAAGAAAATACGCCGACTCAAAGTTCCATTGCATCGAAACTAGGAATGTCTTCTGGCACTGTAAGTAAAATCATTCATAAAGATTTGAAGTTAAGAAAGATGTTTAAACCTAAAGTTCATCTGCTTTTGCCAAAGCATATTGCGAAAAGGAAAACAAATTGTAGAAAATTATAGGAAAAATACCTAGCTGCTGAAAAATGAAAATTTGTGGTAACACTCGATGGGGCATGGGTGTATTTAAGTGATTGTAATAAAAAAAGATCAATTTTTATTGCTCAACTGACGGGAATAACCGTACGAAATGGCTACGTCAGTGTACAGAAAAGTTCTCAAAGAAGTTCATGATAGTAGCAGGATTTTGTGACAACGGCAAATTAAAAATAAAAAAAGTCTCATGTAAAGCCAAAGTTAATTCACTCTACTATTAGCAGAATATTTTAGAACCAATTTTTGAAGAAGAAATTCCAGCCTTATTTGGAAAGGACGTTGATAAAGTTGAGCTTCATATGGACAAGGCCTCTAGTCACACGTCTAAATCAACTGCCACTTATTTAACAAAGAAAGAATCAGAAACAGGAATAAAATGTATCCCATTTAACGAAATACCTGTCAAATTACCTGACTCTTCTCCAATGGACTTTTGCGATTTCGGTTTTTTAATACGAGCCTTGAGAAAACGACATCTAAGACCACTGAATGGACATTGGAAATCGGTCTAACAGGAATGAGGTAAAACTGACATAACAGTACTAAGCAAAAATGTACTTTCATGGAAAATTCGAGCTAGATCTATTGTCAAGCACCATGGCTATCAGATAGAAGCAAATCATCGCATAAAATACGGCATTTATACATAAAACTTAATTATCAAAATCGTTTCCATAAAGTAAAAACGACATTCTGTACAAAAGATGTGAGCAACGATAAGTAATCCTACTTTAATAACCCGCGGTAGTTTAGTTAAAAGAGACTACCTGAATTTTTTTTGTTTCATTTTTCTCCCAAACAATTATTTCGTACTACTTAGACTACATCTCTGATGCATAAAACATTTTAGCCTCGTCAATTTGCCATATTTTTTTAAAATGAACAAAGCACATGCATTCAATACTTTTAATATAGTAATTTAGATTTCACATGGTAAAAAATATATATCTGCAGAGGTAAGAGAGATGGGGTAATTCAAAGTATACATATATCTTCCTAAAGCGGAATGTTATCTTGAAATATGATGAATATTACTATTAACTTTCAAGGTTTATCTGTGACACAATTTGGAATTTTGCTATTTAGAATAAGGTGAATTAAAGTTTAAGTGAGAGAAGTTGTCAGACTGCATGATCTACTACCACGACAAATAAAAAAAAGCCTGTTCGAAAGTTTCAGCTAGGAAGTTTTAAACTAACAGTTTTACATCTCAGATCTGCTCCCTGGAGAATCACACTTTTTACAAAACTCTAGGACTTTCAAGTAAAAACACGCGACGGCAGTGGAATAATGCAGAAAACAGAAGAAAACAAATTCACTTGTATACAATAAAGAGACCCCGAAAAGTTCCAAGGAAGTTTAGTAGAAAATAAACTATCCACTCTATATTTATTTGAAACTAGCGGGATATATTCAAAACGTGAACTCACGGCATCTTAAAATCGACAATAAAAATTACGTATGGCAATTATTTTCGAAACAGTTAACAGTTAAGAGTTCTTTATGGGACCATGAAATGCTGAATGTGATTGTTGCCAATTAACAAAGAGGAGAGAGCGCGGTGGTCCAGTTGGGAAGAAGCAGTAGGCCAGTGATCTGAATGTCCCTGGTTCGATGCTCTTTGCGGCAAATCCACCGCCGTGTTCACTAATGGTGGCCGGGCACGTAAAATAAGTTGTGGCTGCAATGTCCTCCAATTTCTCAAATTTACCTCTGGAGGTGCGGGGTCAAGTGTTCCGGTCTCGTCACTTGACTCGGTTCAAAATTACGGGACCGGTCATTTATCCAAGTAGGACTCCAACCCTTGTGGTGCTAATTCAAAACAGGAGCCGCCCCTTTCAGCCCCATAACCTATTAGGACCTGATGAATGGAACCTCCAACCAGGGGGCATTAGCAACAAGAAAGACACAAATGAGGAGATCATTAACAGTTTCAGGGGTAACAACCTCCACCGTTTGCACGGTGCAGATTCCCCCCCCCCCGATTTTTTTTAAGTTAAAGAATCTTGGAAATTTTTCCAATTAAAGATTGCAAGATATTTTACTTCTTTAAACTAATAGATGGTTGTGCTAACTGTTTTTCTGCTCATTTAACTGGAATACATTGAACGCAAATGAAGCAAAGACTAGATTTAGGCGTTTCCATTGTGCAAACGGCGCCCCTCTAAAGTTTAAACCTTTTGAGGAAAATAGGGAAAATCCCAGAATTTACCGTGGGAGTCGGTGCCAGAGTAGGAAACATGACAGGGGTTCGTCTGTGTTCGGGAGGAGAGATATTTAAACGCGACCCCATTCAAAGATGCACTTCTAGAAACGAAACGAACGCTTTATATAGCAAGGGCGAAAATATGAGAAAAGACGGAATTACGAAAGGAAATTTAGAAATAAAGGAATATGATCTAAGGTTTAGAAGGAAGTAGGAAAGGGGGATATTAAGAGACCAGATAATGTGAAAATATTTTTCAAGGAAGCTTAAAAAGATACTTGATATGATGATTCAATTTTCACCTGAGATAGATGTAAACATAACAGTTTCCTTCAAATATATTTTTGCATATCCTTTAGTCCTCTAATTGGTAGTTCTTTAGAGACAACCCACGTGCTTCAATATGCGTACGTTTCTTCAATATGCGAATGCTTGCAACATTTGACTGACGCTTCGCATTGGTGTCGCTTGTATAGAAAGCAGCGAGCTACTATCTGAAACATTTGCTTTTCCGGTGTGGGGCCTTCCTTAGATATTGCTGATTGTGTACTTTCGACATGGAATGAATTAGAACCGTCAATTATTAAACAAGGCCTCCTTAATGGTTGCATATCGCTTAATGGTAATTTCGACGACAGTGAAGACAACATATTATGGGTGGATGGGCAGGTGCCATCAAATGAGGATGATGATGGCGATATATATTATGACGGCACCAATAATTATGACATGGACGCAACAACAATAGATGAGCTGTGTTCAAGTTAAAGTGATCAAGACTGATAATTTAACACTATTGGTTGTTTTGAGTTAAAAATTTAGGGTTCTTCCTGCCGAATTTGACGTTTTCATTTCTTTTTATTACAAATTTTATTTATGTTAATAAATATTTGTGCAGTTTTCAAATAAAATATTGAAACGTTATGGGTGCGTATTATAGTTGAATTTTAATTTTTTCCGAACATTTCGAGTGAAATCAAGCATACACCTGTGCATATTATAGTCAAGACTTTACGGTATAAAGTTTGTAGAATCCACACAATTTTATATCTTGTTTATTTTGGGTTCACGGTTTAGTTTAATCCACAGTCTTCAATTATGCCTAAACGTGAGTAACTTTGCTTAAGTTCACTTCAAGAATCTTAGATTTTCACCCAAAGAAAACACATAGAGGGCACATAGAGTCTTAAAATAAACAAAGACTTTAGCAAAGTGTTTGACTTTCATTACTTACTATAATAATTCAGTAATTGACAAGTTATAAAAGGAGAGTTTGCTTACTTTTCTTACCTTTTTTTTATTTTATCCATTTATTCATTTCCTAATTTAACAAATATTTATAGGTCTAAAATATTACGTAATAAGTAAAATATATTATACTAGATCTACTTCAAACAAACAGAAAAAGTTTAGCAAAAGACCTAATACATATTTACATCGAAGGATATAACTTCTTTAAACGTATCGAATGAGCGGTATTTATATGTTCATACGTTATTCATACACAAGAAAGAGTAAAATCATTCGAGGTAGAAACACAAAAGACTTCATATATCATCATAAAGTAAACTTTATAGATGGTGTTTAGAGCAGAGACTAATAAATTCTTACAATAAACTCATATCTTATTTCAATACAAAGACACAGACACACTACTTTAATTTCCCTTTATCTCCAACTTTTATTTTGTCATATATTTTTATGCGATGCCTTTTACAGCAAGTAATATTTTACTGTACTCGGAATGCCTGGGATTAACCTCGGAATGCCTGGGTTGCGTCTGCCTAATATAAAACCTAAAAAATACATAAATCAGATATAAATGTTTGGCTTATTTTTGTTTCACCGAAGTACCCATCAAGAATATTGAATATCATTAATGTAATTTTCAGTATTTCTTTTTTAGTTTCAGAAAGATTATTCCGATAACTTATTTCTGAAGTTATATATATATGTCTTAGTTTTTATCTTTTAGGAATGTAACTATATCAAATTGAAATCAAGCATAAATTAAAAAGCATTTCGACTTAGCTCCTGATAGTAATTAAATTTAGCTTGAACATACCCAATACCCGTAAGAATACTCTAAGAAAAAGTAGATTGAGTTTAAAAGTTTCACTTTTGAAGTATATAAATTAAGAATGTAAACCAAATCATGCAATCTTATAACTACTTTAACCCTTTCGGGCGCGCCCGTGTACAAAGTGCAACATTTTCGTAATTTTGAATGGTTTGTTTTTACATGTAAGGTTTAAATGTTCTAAGCAGTTTCTATTTATAGCTACACCCTTATTAATGCAGGTCTGATTTTCTGACCCTTGTATTCCTTTCCATTCATTGTTAGTCGTGATTTAACCGGGGTAAACCAGCGATTATACTGGGTTGCCTTACGACAAAATTATGAGTTGATGTAGTAGATCAAATGTGCAGCTATCACACGGTATGAAAAGAAAAGATACCACCTTTGTGCTCGAGGAATAAACAGGAAAACCAACGTAAATAAAGCACAAATAGCAATAAGATGCAATTATTTTGCATACGACCGTTTCGAAGCTACAAAGGAACTTCTTCATCAGTGCAACGAACTTAGTGGCAGCTCAAAATGCCGAAGCAACCAGTCAGTGCACACGCACTTAAATAACCCGCGGGTGCAAAGACACGAAGCAGCGGAGAGTCCGAAATAGGGCAAGCAGCGCCATCTAGTGGCAAAAAGAGGAGAAAATTGAAAAATTGAAGAAACAAGCCAACACAGCTAAATAAGCCCTTTCCACAATTGAGGAAAAACAGGGGTGCTTGACAAATCATTAACCAAAGAACCCGAATTTTTAAAAATGGGAAAAGCTTCCCAGAAATCAAGATCGGCAGGCGAGCGACATTTCTGAATAATGGAGGCAGACGAAAAGTCAAATCGATGATTTAAAGTCCAGGCGTGTTGAGCAATGGACGAGCGATTTAACTCTTGCTTTTTAACATAACTCTCGTGTTCCTTCAAGCGGAATTTAAGAGCACGCTTGGTTTGACCAATATAAGAAAGGCCACACTGGCAAGAAACCCGGTAGATACCCCAGTTATTTAAGCGATCAATGGGGTGGTTGATATCGGAAAAAAATATTTTATTGACCGGAGAGAAAATAACCTTAATTTCAAACCTTTTAAGAATTTTAGCGATTTGATGACTGATCTTGAGAAAGAAGGGCAAAACCACCGACAGGTTCGGCTTTGAAATACACCTTTTTTGGACCGGTTTAGACAATTTCTTATAAGTGGAATCAACGATATTAGAGGTATAGCAGCGGTCCACGGCGACCGCCCTCAGATAATCAAGTTCGGAGCACAATAGTTCAGGAGTGGAGCAAATGTTCAACGCCCGATGGACAAGCGTGTTCAAACAGGCAATTTTTTACTGGGAGGATGGGCAGAAAGCCTATGTGGGGGAAGAGACACGGCAAAGGGCTTGAGGAAGACAGCAGTCTGAAAAACCTCGTCACTGCGGATAACGAGCACATCCAAGAAAGGTAAACGATTATTACATCCTTCCTCACACGTAAATTGTATACAAGGATCAATAGAATTCATGACAGAGAGCACGCGATCGATGTCGGAGTTATTCTGGTCCAATAAGACAAAACAGTCATCAACATAGCGAACATAGAAAGGAAACTTTAATTTTTCAAATAGTTTAACCTCAAAATAATGCATATAGATATCACTAAAGATGGGACTAAGAGGATTAACCATAGCGAGACCATTAGTCATAGGATAGAAAAAGCTATTACAGTTGGCTCTCTGTTTAACGACTTTCAAGGGACCGTGAAAAATCGTCCTGAAGTAGAGATCGCCCTTAAACAGAATTTGTGAAAAAATAACATTTCCCATAACGTCGGAGGGTCGGAACTGGGAAATATCGTCTTTAAATAGAGATCGTCGTTAAGTAGAGCGTCGTTAAACAGAGAGCCAACTGTATAAATAAAAGTCGTCTGCTCGAGACAAGTACGGGTGAGAAGGGTTAGTTCACCAATTTCGAACTGTGAGAAATGGAATTCACTGAGTCTCTTGCCGAGACAATTCAAGGCCCCCGTCAACAGGGACATTCGTGAATAGCGAGTTAACATCAAAAGAAGCCATCGTGTGGCATTGGGGTCTACAGCCACGAAGTTTCTTCACAAAATCCAGAGAATTGCGAATAGTGAAGGAGTTGTTGCTCAAGAGAGGAGCAAAAACAGAAACTAAGTGTTTCGCGAGTTTATAAGAAGCAGTGTCAATACTGGAAACAATAGGTCTAAAAGTAATGTCCGGTTTATGAACCTTTTGTAAAGCATGGAATCTTGCACAATGAGAGATTGAAGGTAAAAGAATCCTTTTAAAAATCTCCGGGAGCATAACAAAAGCTTTTCTAGCAGATTTAATGGAATTAAGTTCAGAAGTACTAGGGTCGTTGCGAATTACCACATAAGGACCCTCATCGATGAGATTCTGGGATTTCTCCAAATAAGTGGTTTTATCAAGAACAACAATCTGACCACCTTTGTCAGTCTTGATAATTCTAACGATGATTTCTCGTTACAGGTTATCCGTAATTAATTTTAATCTTTTAATTATTTAATTTCGGTAATGTCTTGCCTAAGTTGTATTCCTTTAACTTGTATTTTCTTAATTTTTATCTGGTCCCTGATGGACATTTGGTTATCTGTTCCCACGCTTGGTGTGACCGTTAAGGCAGCCTCTTTCTTTTTTATAATTGGGTTTCTCCGTTTGTGAGTTTTTGTACATGTGTGTTCCGTACACATCTGTTGCCCTATGGCTGTTGGGGAACACTGCACTTATGTGATTTCTTTAAGTAGACTCAGTGTGGTGCAGTAATTTTTACGACATCAATTTAAACTTAATTGCACGGCGTCTTCTTTTTGAGTGCTCCCATTTTTCCAATTGCCTCTTCCTGCATGATGGGGAGGCTAGAACCTTCCCTTATTTTTCCAACCTCTTCCCTCGAGCAATTATGTGAACAAAAGTTAGCCGTTTCTCGGGATGAAAGCCGGGGTACTGTCCGTGCAGGTTCTTGGAAATTGGCGTGCGGTTGACGTCAAGGGTATCTTGAGCCAATGGCAAGCCTTGGCGAGTTTAGGGCCTCCAGTTTGGCGGTATTTATCGCTCATGGTTCATTTTTCTCTAAGGTTGTGCACATGCAGAATTAATATTTTTTTGTTACTACTTGGCGAGCGTTATTTGTATGGCAGCCTATGCTCTCATTTTTTTGCTCTGTCCAGATTTGAAAGAAAAAGTTCAGACTTGGGATTTTTTTAAAACTATTGGTTGTTTTAGTGAGCTCTCCCCAGGACGAGCCATTTTGGCTCTTTTCCTGCGGGAGATGCTATAGTTTTTTATTAGAGTCTTGGCTCATGCTTTTTATGATAACATGTTGATTTAATATACATTGTAGGATTTGTTCAGCTCAAGACGATCTACGTGAACTGTTTATTAGTGAGTTCTTGTAAAACGTTTATCAGGAGATGCTTCTTAGAATAAAAAAAGAATATTGTTTTTTAACTCGAAGTCTCATGGACTCTATTGATTTGAGTTACCCCTCAGTCTGATGATTGTACCTGACCTAGGTTATGAAACTTCCACTATTTTTAGTACTGATTTTCTTGAATATGTTTGCCGGCCTACTGATACTTGATGAGATGTCTACCAGCGATTAACATCCGTACTTCTTCAGGGAGCGGACTCTGGTTCAGTCGGGCACAACCAGTCGCCATGAAGGTGGTATCTACAACTCCGTAGCGGCCCTCATAAATATTTCGTCCTTACAGACTATCTGCGTGAATTTTTCAGGTTCCAGTGTAATCATCTATTATAGAAACTTTGATTGCTGCAACTATAAATTACATCTTCAAAGACAATGGTACCTATTTTTTTATCTCTGTAGACTGTGGCCTTGTTTCACCGTCAAAGATTATGGTGACCAAATTCTACTTTACAGTAATCACCAAATTAGGATTGGAACGCAACTTCTTAAGACCCTCTATAGCAGACTTATTGAGATTCGATTTGGAAACGGTAGAATTGAAGTCCACAGTGTTAGCAATCAAATGCCTAATGGAATCCTTTTGAGACGCCGATAAAGCGCTAAATTTTAAAGACCTTTCAATAGGAGCAATCATCTTAGGAAAAACGGTATCCCGCATATCACGAAGATGGACAATCTCATTGTTTTATAGGCTTTTGGACATAATAGGAATCGATTCGCAAGTTGTCCTTAGATGCATTAAACCGGACAGTTTTGAAATAAGGCGATTGTATCTGATATTCTTTGGACTTTAATTATACATATATCTCAATATTATCAACATTTTATATCTTCTCATAAAACGCAGAATTAATATTTTCAATTTGAAAAAAGAAAGTTTATTACAAAAGGAATAATCAAGGTTGAAAGAGACGTTGCACTTTATGCAACTCACGCCTGCTGGTGTTCCAAAAACTGTTAATAACTGTTCCAAAAGGGTTAATAAGTCTTTGGGAAGCTAAGGCTTTTAATAGAAATAGTGTGTCTTTTTATTTGCCAAATATTTGCATCTTTCTTTCTCAAATTAATTTTAAATATTCATACTAATAATTACTTCTAAGATAAACTTATAATCCATAAGCTTTTTCTCCCAACCTGTAAAAATTAACTAGCTGAACTGATAAATGGATTTTTTGATTAAAATTCTGAAATCCGTAATGCAAGTAAATGATTACAAGATTAATCAAACTTTTAAGTTAAAAATTAATACAGTTTTAAATTTTAAGTTTGGGTTTTAATAACAATGAACAGTATATTGCATTGTTAATGCATAAGGCAATTTTTGCTGAGGTAAATATACATTTATCTTTCCAAGAATAACGATATCTATAATGGTTATCTATATAATGATAATGAACATATATCCATTCCTATAATAGTCATTTATGTATTAATTATCAAAAAAATTATAAACTGTCTTTCACGAAACGCTGAAAAATTACATTTTTAAGAAAATGACCTTAATGGAATTTTTATCTTATAGTAAAATTCATCGAAAAATATTTTAAAGACTAAAACATGCTTTAATGAAACTATTTTTTTATTTCTACAGGTCTTGTAAATGTGAGAAAGTGTCGCTGTAAATGTTAAAAAAGTTTTGGTTCAATCTTGAATAGAGATGTTGGAAAAGAGGTTGCTTTACTAGAATCTCTGAATATTTCTAGTTCGGCACTTTAGTGATCTTATAAATACATGAATTCTGAAGCAATTTTAGAGTATATCCAGGACAGACACAAGTAGGACATATATATTAGGGTGGGTCGTTTTATACTTTTTTTAAAAAATCGAAATTGCCTGTGGTGGGAAAAGCTGTGTATTGCTATCAAATGTTTGTAAAAAATTTTTTTGAAATTCAAATATATTTAGCCCCCCCACCACCACCCGGCACTTGAAGTTTCCCAAAAAATGCATTTTTTATTTATTTTTAAATTTTTTTACGTATCAAAAATTTTAACCGCCTGTAGTGGAAATTGTTGCACAGCAAGACCCTTTGTTTGTGAAAAAAATTATTTTTATATCGTATCATATTTTAAGCCCCCGCTAGGCCAGCAAATTTTGATATTTTAACCCTTTGAAGCAGAACTTTTAATAAACATATTTTAAAAATTAAAGTCATTATTAACTCAATGTCACGTCTGTGTCAAAGGGTTAAAATAACTCTTTGCTTATTTTGCCAAAATTATGGCAGAATAACCCAGAATTCACCACGAGGAGGTGGCTGCATTCGAATTCCTTCCGCACCCACTCCCAACCAAATATGGGCGCGCTTTTTTTCCTTTTTAGTGATATAGCAATCTTACACTTTATATTTTGGCTTATTTTCGAAGTTTGGCATCAGCTTTCGAGACGCTAATGTTGTATGTATAAAGCCATCGTGACTTTTTGTTCCACAGACAGATGAGGATGCCTCTGGCACTATCCTGATTGTTCTTTCGACATCTTGTGTACGGCATGGGAGAGTCCACAGCTTGCTTTCAATAATTCACCTATTTCAGCCATTTTCTCAATTTCTGCACTGGATATATGTTTAGTCAGTGGAGGTTCTGAAAGTGAACATTTCTTTCAATTGATCAGTTCTGCACAGTCGTTTGCGTAAAATTTGAGAGGCGGAATGAAAAAATCACAAGTTGTTTCATTGGGAAGTGTTCGGGCCTTTATGATTCTTCTGAAGCCAAATTTCCTCACATAGGATCGTTTGTTGTTGATCATGGCAATCAGCCGGTTTTTTGGGTGACCGTAAAATAATTCCTTTTCATTACAGGATCCACTACTAATTTCAGCTCATTCTCTAAGATATCTTTAGTAGTGTATAACTTCCCAAAGATTCTGTGTACCAGCTGTGCATGAAGGTTCACTTTTAGTGAGAAACCAAATTTTTGCATACACTTTTGGAGCTTCCCACTTATTTTGAAGATGTAGCAACTTGCTTAAAATCCTCATCAAAATAAAAAATCATCTTCACTTTCAGAATTAGAGATACCATCCATAATACTTTCACACTGTTGGGATTGGCTATTTATCTCAGTTTCAGGTTTTTGCTTATTCACATGTTCAGCATCCATTGCTTTCCTTGCCACTCTAAGTTTTAGTACCCTAGTGATTTTAGCATCCAAATACCACATATACATTTTCGTCCAAGATCTCTGGTCCTTCAAAATTTCTTGTTCCAAAACCGGCACTTTTCTTCACTTCTCACATGTGCACAATGAAATTCATGACACTTACTTGTTGAGATATCAAACAGTCTAGATTTTGCATCATTTTGAAACCTTCTTTATTTGATTTTCGTAGCTTCACTTGTTTTTCCAGTAGACTTCTTTATATTCATGAATTTTTTATGAAACTTTTTATGAAACTTTTTTTATGAAACTTTTTATGAAACCGCGCAGTACACCATCTATCGGGGAAATTCAAAACAAAAGTCTGTGGCCTAGCGGGGGCTTTGAATATGATACAATATCAAAATAATTTTTTTCACAAACAAAGGGACATGCTATGTAACAATTTCCATTACAGGCGGTTAAAATTTTTGGTACGTAAAAAATTTTAAAAATAAATAAAAAATGCCTTTTTTACGTTTTTCGAGAAAATTCAACGGCCGGTCGGGGCCTAAATATATTTTAATTTCAAAAAAAAAAATTTCACAAACAAAGGGTCTTACTATCCAACAATTTCCACTACAGACGGTTAAAATTTTTGATACTAAAAAAATTAAAAATAAATAAAAAATGCTTTTTTACGTTTTTGGAAAAACTTCAAGGGCCGGGCGGGGGAACTAAATATATTTTATTTAAAAAAAATTTTTATTTTGCAAACATTTGATTGCAATAGACAGCTTTTCCACCACATGCGATTTCTATTTTAAAAAAAAGTAAAAATCAACCCTAATATATATATATATATATATATATGTCAAAACATAATTGAGAAGTACGGAGGGGTTTAAAATAGTAAAAATTTAACAATCAATTTAGCAAAGCGCGTGTATTCTGTGAGGAAATTCTCCTTTTAGAAGCGACAGTCTAGTCGAAAACGCGGGCGATTCTAGCGAAAGGATTTATTTTTAGAATAGTACAGGTTTTTGGCGCTGAGTAAAAGTGAACGTCAGCTGAACTGGAATTCCAGATGCTCGAAGGGAGGGGTCTGCACATGCGCTGGACGACATAAACTCTGGAGAAAGTAGGTTTTGGCGGCAGATTTCTGGGGATTTTCGTTGACCGCGGAAGCGCGTGGCTGTTATCAAAATGGCGAAACGGAAAATATACCCTGGAGCGTGATTAATTGAAGAAAATCAATAAAGAAGGGGTAAGAGATCGTGAACTGTTGTTTACGTTATTGCCTGCCAATCGCCCACTAAAATACGGACACCATAACTGCATGTAGATGAATTTAACACGGATGTAAAATAGCATTCGTGTCAGAAGTCGATAGCGAGTATACTTCGAGGGAGAAACAAAAATGCCAGCGGATTAACACTCCAGGAAAGAAAAAGAATTTTTATTGTGTTGTGACTTTCGGCATAAGTGAATTTTATTCAAAGGGACAAAAAACGAAATATATCAACAATGGCAACAAAAACTCCAGAGACTGGTCTTAAAAGCAGCAACATGAACTTAGACGACAGTTACTTACAGCAGCATGAAACTCATGATGGAGCGAATATAATCCAAAATAAAATTGAAAAAGAAGAGAGGGACAAGAAATTAAGGGCAGAAAGTACCCAAACAGATAATGGGTGGAACAGACAAAATGTAGAGAAAAGAAGAACTGATATAAAACTATTAATCCCGATGTATGATAATAAGAAGATAAAAAATATACTCCCTTGGATAAATTTGTACGATGAAAAATTCCGAGCGTTGGAATTAAATAATGAATGGAAGAAAGAAAATATCATGAATTATCTAAGTGAAGAAATTCAGGAGTTAATCATCTCGACTCAATTGTATAGGGAAGAATATGGAATAATAAAGAAGCAATTAATAGCAATATTTTCCAAGAGTAGAGAGGAACTAATTTCACGATATCGAAAATTGAAACTAACGGAGAACAGTGATCTTTTTAGCGTTTACAAAGAAAAAAAATGAATTGGGCAGGTCGCTCCAAAAAGAAGACAGTGAGTTGGTGAAAATTCTCACACTTGATTCACCACCACAGATGAGAACTCTTTTGACCCTGCAGAATATATCTCCAGTAGAATGGCTGGAAATTGCGAAGAAGATACACCTGCCGACAACCAGTCCTAACGAAAATGAAAAAAAGAGAAGAAAACTCCTGTTCACCTACGAGACATCAACAATGCTTTGACGAATCACCAAAATCAGAGACGATGGAACCACACGGATGATAGACGGAGGTGGAGTAACAACAATGAGCCAAGATTTTATAGACTAGAAGATTTTCATCACAGACGAAATCAATTTCACGATGGACATGAGAAATTCAGCAACCAACGGCATCAGAATTCGGAGAGTTTCCACAACAGCTACCGAAGAGCAGATAACCAGAATGACCGCAGATGACTATTAATCGAAGCTCGGGTGAGTGGGAAAACTTTTCCATGTCTTTTAGACAGTGGGTCGACGGTGACCTTATTATCATCAAAATTACTTAAATTTCTTAAAAACTTTAATCAAAAAGATAATAAAAATTTATTAATAAAGCAGGCTGTCGGAAAAGTTATTGTAAAAAATTTAATAGAAAGTTATGTAAAAATAGGAAGTGTTAAAGGAAAAATTGATATTTTGATTGTTGATAGTGATTTACCATATTTATTATTGAGTTTAGAGCATATTCGGTTACTTAAATTAGATGTTAATTTTAGAAATTTAAGAGTGTATCAATTTGGTAATGAGATAAAGTTATATGATGAGTATAAATTTTTAAGTCCTATTGCTTTTCATGTTCAAAATAAGAACTTATAGTGAAAAATTATAGTGAAAATTTGTATTATAAAAATAGGTATTATGCTGATGATTGTATGTATAAATTTAGAAGTTTTTAATTATTATAACTCGAAAAAAAATCTTCATCTGGTGATTGATCATGCGACAAGGTATACTTGGACTTTTCCTTCTAAAAGTGTGGCAAGTGAGACATATACTAACTGCTTAAAGCAAATTTTCAAAATTAAAGTTCCCAAACAAATATTAAGCGACAGAAATGCTTCATTTACTTCCTCAAGGTTTAAAAAATTCCTAAGACATCACAATGCAAAACAATTATTCACGACATCCCATAGGCCGCAGTGTAACGGAAAAAATGAAAGATGTAATCAAACAATAGTGGCAAAATTAAGCTGTAAAGTAAATACTTCTTCGAAAAAAATTCCATGGACCAAAATTTTAGAGCAAGTTACTTCTGAATATAATAACCAACCCCATAGTGTAACTGGATTCCCCCCGAATTACCTTTTGTTTGTACATTTACCATATGACTCACCATTGCCTAAAACAACTTCATTAAATTATCCGCCAGTTGAAGATGCAAGAAAGATTGCAGTACAAAGAACCATTCAGCACCATAAAGTTAATAAACAGAGATATGATAGACATTTTGTACAGTCAAATTTTAAAATTGGTGACTTAGTAATCTACGAAGAATTTAAATACCCAAATTCAAGAAAACCAGATCCACCTTATTCAGGCCCTTATAAAATTTTAAGCCAACTTTCAAATGTTAATTTTTAAATTGATAAACCAAACCAATGCACTAGGAAAAAGAGTGAAATTGTGCACTCAAACAGATTAAGGCATTTTCATCCACATATTGAGTTTAAATTAAAATAATTTTGTTTCATGCACAATTTTCTTGGGGAGGGGGAGAATTAAGAGAAGATTTTGGTACGAATTACAAGTAAAAAATTCAAATTATAAAATTATGAATGTTAATGAGTAAATAAAATAATAAAATTGGAATTCATGATATTGTGAAATTAAACTAGAATATGATTTGTATTGAATTTATTGGTTTTTAACAATTGTGTGTTTTGAATTGAAATTTAGTAACTAATGAAAGAACTTTGGCTAAACCTAATTTTTGGATTATTTTGAAATGTTTTGTTACCATTTTTGCAATGTTTTGTTTGTATAATGTGCTGAACTGTGTTTACATTTTCTCGAATATGACCATACTTCATAACTGAGAGATCCATTTCTTAATTGATTTTATATGTTGGGTGCCTAGCACCCTTTTGACACCACTTAGTGGTTAAACTTTGTGTGTCGTTTAAAAAGAAAACTGTCCTGATTTAAACTGTCTTTTAGAGAACTATTGTATGTGATGTTTTGGATCTTCTGAGCTAAAAACCGAATGTGACGCCCCTACTTCTTTCATCTTTCAGTAAATTCTCTCCTTCTTGAATACTCTATCCTATCACCCACCTCTACCCACCTGTTTAGAATCCCGTCTGTTTAGAATCCTTTTTAATTTTTTTTTGCTTCACCTATTCACTTGAAGTGCTGAGAAATAAATACTTGAAATAATGACTAAAGACAGGTCTTGGGGTGACCTCTTCTTTTGCCCTCCCAGTTCTTATTCATACTTCCACAGGCATGACAACAGTCCATCCTCCTGCTTCTCCATCTTTGTCCTAAACAAGATGTTGTTTTGGCAGTCATGTCCTGAGGGAGAGTAACGGTTGGTCCACTGTACGGCCACTTACACTTATACGCAAACAACTACACGCACCCTTCACTCCTTAGTAGTAAAATTGAGAATTTGAACCTAGGGCAGTGTGGGGTACACACATTCCAACACACGAACACTCTCCACAAAGTTTTCAAAGCCATTGTTGTGGTTAATACTGTGGGAATTCATTTGAACCTGCTCTCCTCTGACCCAACTCTGCACAACTAATCAGAACTTATAAGGTGTTTTGACATAATGAATCTATCATTGTGAATTTTTGAAATGTTAAAGTGTCAATTATATGTATGTTTTGATAAGGGTGAATTGATTTCGAGATAAATTGTAAAATTATTGTGAAATTTATGTGTGTAGCATAACTCGAGAATGGAAAAGTGCTCTAGTAACCTCGGTTGAAATGAAATAATGTTATGTAATATTATAATGCTGGTAATTAGGAATACACAAGAAAAAATTATCCCATGGAAAGTTGATAGAACCTGTATGTTTCAATTATTAATATGTTATGTCTCTGAGTTCTTACAGGGGCAAGTATGATGGTCGACCATAAAATTTTTCATCATTGAGTTTGTTTTCATACATGTATACTTCACATTCCATCCTAATTTTGTGTAAATAAATTTAGTTCATCTGTAAATGATTGAAACTGGAACTGTTTTGGATTTGAGAGTGAGTGGACAGATTGTAGGACTGTCAAATTATTCTCCACTCGGGATCAGAGTAAGCATCTGGTAAGGTAGAGACTTATTTATAAACTCTAATAACCGTCTAAGTGATAAGTGAAAAATGTGATTGATATTTTAGTGTGTTAATGTGATATTTGTATGTTAAGTGATATATTTTTTAGATAACATTTTTATGTCTTTCCTATTGTTTCTATTGGCCAATGTTGATATACATTCTTTTTCAAGGTTCAAGACCATTTCGATGTGAAATTGTTATGAATATGCACTGTATTTTTTAAAAAAATCCACTGCTCCAGGTCGTCCTGAACAGATAGAAGAGTAACTTAGGGGTTTCAGGGGAAAACTTAATTCATAGGTTTTTGCTGGGATTTTGTTGACTGGAGACTGCAGCCCTACTCAGCATTTTTCCAAATGATTAATTTAGATCTGGACTAACCTTGTTTTTCTCTTCTGGAGACGTGCTGCAGAGAATTAGCTAATCTTTGTGTACACGTCTTCAGACGGACGGGGGGGGGAACAGTTGTCAAAACATATATGAGAAGTACAGGGGGTTTAAAATAATAAGAATTTAACAATCAATTTAGCAAAGCGTGTGTATTCTGTGAGGCAATTCTCCTTTTTGAAGCGACAGTCTAGTCGTAAAAGCGGGCGATTCTAGCGAAAGGGTTTATTTTTAGAAAAGTACAAGTTTTTGGCGCGGAGTAAAAGTGAACGTCAGCAGAAATGGTCTTCCAGATGCTCGAAGGGAGGGGTCTGCACATTCGCTGGACGGCATAAACTCTGGAGAAAGTAGGTTTTGGTGGCAGATTGCTGGGGATACTCGTTGACCGCGGAAGCGCGTGGCTGCGTGCCGAATAAGTTATCAAAATGGCGAAACGGAAAATATACCCTGGAGCGTGGTTAATTGAAGAAAATCAATAAAGAAGGATTAAGAAATCATGAACTGTTGTTTAAGTTATTGCCTGCCACTCGCCCACTAAAATACGGACACCATGACTGCATGTAGATGAATTTAACACGGGTGTAAAATCGCATCCGTGTCATATATATATATATATATATATATATATATTCCTTCTTAGGCCAGTATTCTTGGAATACATGCTATCCTACCCCGTAAGAAAATGGTTAATTAAAAATGTTACACAAAATATTAGCAAAACCCATCGAGTTCATAATTAGTTGTGAAATTAAATTTATTTACATATCAAACTTATGTAATATTGCAATTAGCTGTGAGATTAAAAACATCAAATAAAGACCATAACTCTCTCTTTTCTCACTTATTATAACTCACGCTCAAACATTGTTTCGATGTGTATCACAATTACAACAAAGAACAAAGCACTTTCTACGATGAAATGTTCCTATTCTTTCCAGCTAATACGATAAATCCCATCTCATACAGAATCGGCAGAAAAAAATGATGGCATCACATAAACAAACGGATTAGCGCTAATTTTCAAAGCAGCCTACATTTGTCGCCCTCTGGCAGCGTAATAAACCTTTAATAGAAAAAAACATACATCTATAGCACACTCGATTAGGCATAGCAAACAGTGCCAAGAAAGGAATAATTTCCAGCGCATTTAAAACTCACATTTAAGAAGGATTATTTAGATTTGCTCGCGCGGAATTTAATTCTTACGAGCCAAATTAGAGGATATCGTCTTAATTTCCATGGGTCATAATAAACTCTGGATAAAAATTTTATTTGTTTAATTGGGGCAAAAAAAAATGTTACGAGAAAGGAAAATAAAACCTACATGTAAAGTGAAGTGAAATCACTCATTATTGAAGAGCTTTTGGAAAAGGGACTCTACAACTTTTAATGACAATAGAAGGTAAATAGAAATGGAAAGACAGTTTTTATTTCTCACCAAAAGCATCGTATACTTTCAAGTTCCAACACAAACGAAAAAATTTGAATATGATTGTCTTGGGTAATTTTTCAGTGTTTTATCTGTAATCAGTAATCTGCCATACGTTCCAAAGCATATGTAGTATTCAAAACTGGCGGCAGTTTAATGTATCTCATCCGAGTGCGTCTATAAAAACCTTTACAGTTTTAAATTTTTATCTTATTCCCTTTGATGAGATGTCTACAGCTTTGCTGAACAGCGTCGGAAACATGTGCCCTTCACTTTAATCTTGAATAACACCCAGAAGAGCCTGTATATAAAAATTTCTTGTGCCACGTATATATATATATATATATATTGAAATCCATTGCTTGCTGTTGTTGCCAATCTCTACATCTAGCCCCAGCTAGCCCAAATGAGCAAGTCCATTCCCCCGCACAAAATAGTATCCCAAAACAGAATATGAAAGAAGGCCGCCGGAAGTCAACCCCAAGCACTGGCATGTGCGCTGGGGAAGGTCTGGTCCAAATGTCATTTAACCAGACAGGACGACTCCTTCTACCACAGTTGTATGTTAGACTCAGATGGCCACTGAAAAAACGAGCGAGAGCCGTCTGAGTGGGTCTATTGCGGATGAGAGTCAGGGATCATTCGGGATGATCACCACGATAGAAAGAAAATATATTTCTAATGGTTATATACAAGCATAAATGACGCAGAATTTTAGCCAGGGAACTTTCGTTCTGGTGACTAACTAGCGTCCGTTATCTCGAACCAAAACTTAAATGTGATCTCCTTGCACCATAGAAAGGGCCCATTTTTCAATGTTCTGGTGTATCACCCATTCCAGGGTTTCCATTTGATAATAAAGCTATGAAACCAAACATGGATGTGTTTCCTCGAATTATGAACAGTCAAGGTTTGTACGTTCTCACGTAATTCCCTATATTCTCCTGAAAAGTTATGTATTCTTTTATGTGAACTTTATATTTACGCTGTAGTTAATAGAGCCTCAATTCCTCATACGAGTTCGTTAGACAATACATGCTTTATTCGTTATCTGTAGGTTATGTTCTCATTTTAAATATAGATAATTTATCAGAAGTTCTGCATTCGGTACAGTATTCGAAGTACAGTATTCGAGTTATTTTCTAAGACAGTTTTTTTAATCGTTATAAACTTAGCTACTTTTATATAGACTGTATGGGTAAACTTTTGTGGTGATACAATTTATCATATTCATATCGATAACATAAAGACTGTTTGCCAGAAAATTTGCGTTTATACAGACAGAAAGTAATCTTTTAAACTATCCACAAGGTCACGATGCTCTGCCATACAACATTCTACCATCTAAAGATTATGTATTTTAACCCTCACAATTCCAACCACATCATGCTCAAAGCTCCATTTTATGCTTGAAATTCTACAGTTTTCCTATGGTAAATTTTCTCTAAAGAGTATTGCATATGTCCTTTAATACAGGGTTGCCAGGCTAAAAGTATCCAAAAGTTATGGCTTATTTTTCGGAACCACCAATTAGAATTTTAAAAAATATTTAAATACAAAGAACATCTTACCAGTATTTAATATCAATCGTAGATTTCGATCATAGTATCATAGATTCCGATGTGTGCGCCTTTTATAGCACGACAAACGTCTAAATGATAATCCAGATCTAAGTGTTTCATAGCACATCAGGAGTTATTACACGAATTGCTTGAATGATACGCTTCTTCAACTCATCCACAGTTTCAATTTTTTGTTTAAACACAACGGATTTAAGGAATCCCCAAGCAAAACAGTCTAATAACTCCTGATATACTACGAAACACTTGGAGAGAACTGGATTACCATTTAGACGTTAGTCTGCATAGTTGCTACAAAAAGTGCACACATCGAAATCTATGATAATATGATCGAAACCTATGACTGGTATTAAAACATGGTGAGATGTTCTTTCTATTTAAATAATTTTTTTTTATTCTAATAGGTAGTTCCGTAAAAATAAGTCCTGACTTTCGGATACTTTTAGCCCGGACACCCTGTATTTTAATACCGATTTTTGCTACCGATTTTTGCTATACTTATATATCCCTTTTATGTAAACTACTATGTAGATTACATAAAAAGGAATTTTTCAATTTTAACATCCCGAAAGAATGTACCAGAAACTTTTATTCCTATTGACAAAAGACTGACAAACAAAGTATGAACAAGTCTACAACAAGCTATACAAATCTCTCCCGTGACAATTTCCTTTAGCCGTTGTCTAGACAAACTAATGAAATTTTTGCTGCCTGGTGTTTGCACATTAATTTTCGTTAATTGCGACTTAAGGACGGAAATGTTCAATTTCCTGCAATCGAATCGCATTAGGGAGGTAAACTGCCTCAAATAAGGTGTTAAGTCAAATGGTATTTGCTTAATTAAGGCCCAAAAATTTGAAAGGTCTAATTAGCGCAACAATATGAGATTACGTTTAAGAACTACTTATCATATGTCTATGGATTGATCGGTGTTTTTTTTTTCTTTAAAAAGCTGCATTCAAACTTGAAGCATTGGTTCAAAGTAATTTTCAACCCATGAGGGACAAGAGACTGGCATGGGTAAATAACAATATGTCGTAAATAACAGCAAAGGGAACTGAATAAAATTATAACGATATTCAGAATGCGCATTAAGTATTCATCTCAAAGGACTTCGCATGCATTCTTAAAATGGGAAAATAACGAACACATCTGTTACATAAATCTATATCTTTTACTATTTCACAAAACTCGCTAACAGATGATAATTTAGTTACTGTACACAAAAATTATTGATATTCATCGTGCGGCCTTTTACCTTCTTCTCAGATTCACTCTTCGTTAATTCAGTGCACAACAACCGAGCTGTAATAGAAATTACGGATTATTGAGAAGCACGATTCGTACACATTCCCTACTATACTATCTCCTACATACTAACCATTATCTCCAGGGAAAGGCCATCTGCATTACTAATGTGAGAGTAGATATTATGAGTGGCAAAAAATAATCATAGAAATGATAATATAAATAAATGGATTCTCATGTGCAATGCAAATTTGTTTTGGAAGCAAAAAAAAGGTCATGAAGGTTATGTTTTGATAGTTAAAATCGATGATAAGAAGAATTATATAGTTTATGAAAAAATGAAACAGAATATCAAAGAGCATGCTTTCACCATTCTGAATCGTCTACGCCCAAACACTTTAGGCCCTGGAGACTTTTAGCATTATGCACTCAAGAGTAGATATAAAGAGTTTAAAAAAGTAACAGTTGAAACCAAAGTAAAAAAAAATAAGTAACGAAGTTCCCGAGTGCCATAACTTTTTTTAATTAAAAACATGTCATGAATATTGACGAACAAATTAAAATTTTCACGTCACGAGAAATATCCAATTTTTAGAGATATGAAATTAGTTTTGACTACCGTGCTCTTTAACACTACACTAACTACATATATTCTTCTCTGATCATTCACGAGTATGTGTCTCAAGGGCTTTTAGGATGCAATATTTCTCCTTCCTGTACCCAACCTGATAACAGGATTAAAGCTTTCTTTGCATCACCCAGTTTCATACTGATAGGTTAATGCCGTCTTCTTTAATCCATCTTCCAACTCATCCTCAAAACTCTCTTCGGCCGTCACACTTTCCACAGATTGTTCTTCGGGCAAAGTGTGATAACTTGCACCTTCTACGTCAGTTTTCAGCCATACCTGTACATTCAATAAATGCCTGCTCACAATCTAGGCACAGAGATCTCGAAAGCATTTTTTGCCACTCATCACGTGTTTGACCGGATACGTTTGACTTTCACTGTATCCTATCGATCTCCGGCATTGGCTTGCATGCATGTTGCGCTCATAGGACCACATCTTCCTTCAGCTTACTTATATTGTTATTCTCTTTCTTGCCTTTCGAAAGTTTCTTAACCTTCAAGGGAGATTCTGTTTGAGGCATTTACTAATTGAGAATTGACAGGAAAAGACTTCAACTGATTTGTCAGAAATTAAAAATTACCTCTTACTGAGCAACCACCACATTTTTGAAGACTCTACTTCATGTACTGTTACACTATCCAATCAGCGATCTCAAAGTGCAGATCAAGGAGGATATACAGGTAACTGGAAATCCCTGATGAACTCTGTAGGGACGGGGAGAAAACATGTAAAATGTTCCCTAAAATCTCCGTATATAAACGCTCTCTAGAAATAAAAGTGGCAACGCTTTTTTAATTGCCTCGATCCTTTCGCCTGTTATTTACACAGATTTAAAAAAACACTCTAACTTAACTGTATATAGGGCCAAGAAGGATTTGCTAAACACTACATTTTTAACTCTACCTCATCAAATCGGTGACATCTAAATCTACCGGCGGAAGACCACAGATAAGCACTACAAAATTCCTCTAAAAAATGCCCTACACTGTATCAACACTTGAACGGGTCTCCACAGTTGTTGTGTTTCTCATTAATTTCAAACTCATTAACTACATATGTGGTAATTGGTCGGTAAAATACCACACAGTACAGAAGTGCACGTACATAGAAATTATTGAATGTCCGATTTCATAAATCTTGTTTCCCAGCATCGGTCCTAAATTGATGACCACTTTAAAACAACGCAAGTTGGTAGGTGATCAGAGCCCATGATTGAACACCAATGTGGTAAACTGCGAAGCTTGATAGTCTACTTAGACGTCAGTTGACGTTATCGGAGTACATCTCGAGGAGGTGAGACTATTCACTTACCCCAGTATCTCCATAGTAAGTTTCGTAAAACAATTCAAAAGGTCTTTTGGGGCATACACGCGTACACAAAGTCTTGGTTGAGAGCTCCACAGTCATCTTTTTCTTCACAAGAACTAATTGGATTGGACCTAAAAATGATTTCATGTGGATTTAAACATGGATGCCAGCTGTGAATTTCGAACCCACAGGTACTAAACACCAACATCCTTGCCATAAGGTCATTGTCCAATACCTGGACAAAGCGGTATAATAAATGAAACTTCTGATCTAGATAAGAGTTTTCTGATCTTCAACACCATAACTGTTTTTAAAAAACCTGTATGGGAGCTATTTTTAAGTCATTCATCCTGACTTAAATGTCTTGCACTGACTTAATTCTTAGGGCCATTAAGACACGAGAAGTTTCTTTAAATTATTTTATAGTCATAATCATTGCTCTATACAGTGATAGAAACGTATGCAAGGGAAGATGTATTAAAAAAAAAGTTTTAAAAATCTACGAGAAAAGCTTTCGTGAAAATTAATAAAAATGTTTCCAGTGAGACAGCACGCTTTAAAATTATGCGCAAAATTTATCCTTCTGCTGCATTAAGCTCTTAAGAGATTTTTCACCAAATAAAAAATCTCAAATAGGATGCTTATCATTTGAAGATGTTCAAATGACTTTCAACAGTTTTTTTTTTGTATTTCCACTTCAAAACCTAGCTCAAAAGCGAGTATTTTATTGTTACTATTTTACTCTTAAGAAAGAAAAAAACACTGAAATAGCTTTTTCAATTTCTCTTAAATATTTTAAATTGCTATTTCCTGAGTTCCTCTCATTGCAATGTTTGAAAAAGTATAAAGTTCAGAAAACTATATTTTTTCTTTCGCTGATGTTCATCTCATAACATATGTGGCACTATTTTCATTGTCCGTTTTAATGTAGTTTCATATTTGTTATTACGGATGGAAATATTTTTTTCCAGCATTTATTCTAATGCTTCAGAGAGACAATATTTTATGAACAAGAGGAATGCGATAAAAAATATGTGAAGAGTTTACATGTATTTTAAAGTGTTATTGAAATGATAAGGATATTTTTTAGTACAACTCAACTGTTAAACGTGAAATGCTATAATAATACTAATAACAATAGGAGGACGTCTATAAGTATTGCATTTTTCAAAATTTAATTAGTCTAAGTTTTCAAATTATTTTAATTAAAAATATCACTAAGGGACTGTAATTATACGCTGTTAATTATGTGTGTATGTGTTTTGTTGTTGTTTCTAATGCTCCATGGCCGGAAATATTCCAGACCAGGTCCATGTTAGCGGGCTGAGGGGTATGGCTACGGATTATAATGGCAACATAAGGGTGGGAGTCCGATTTAGCTGGGTGCCACCTCGAATTTGAAAGCGCAACCCCAGTGGGCGACAATTGGGGGGGATCGTACCTTCTCCCATCCTCTATGATCTCATAAAGGGACATTACGGTCTGCGAATTCAACGTGCCCATATCCGGCCTAGACATGGAGGTACTTAATGGCGCTTGTCGGGATTTGATCCGAGCACCCTCAGCATCGAAAGACGACGAGCTACCACTAGGCTACCTAAAGTCCATGGGTGTGTGTGTGTGTGTTTGTTTTCCTTAAGCAAAATGCGTTTCACGCGTTCAAGGTTTTCTTCAATCGTAACAAATAGGAAACAAAAAAAAGACATCATTGTTTTCTTATATTCCATTTCCAGCTCTAATCTACTTGTCTGCTTGGCAATTTCTATTCTTTGCAATTTTCCTGCAGTGGAAACGTTCTGCCTGTGCCCCTTGAAGTCGTCAATCTTTGCACTTTCTCTGTAATTTGTTATGCATATCCCGAAGAAACCATTGCTTAGTGCATCCAAAATTGGGATAAAAAATTTGTTTTTAATAAATACTTTTATTTTTCCATTTCTTAATAAACAGTGTTTGAATTGATAACCCTGTTTTGACTACACTAATTGCAGGACCTGGACAATCTTGTAAAAGATGCGAATGCACTGTCGTAACATTTCAAGCGTTTGTAGAATGCAATGATAAACTTCCGGGGACGTCGCTGCCAACTGTAGGCGAAGAGAAAGAGACAATAGAGTCCAAAATGAAAGGCAAAACTCTAAATCTCTATAACAGCCTTGAAGGGCCTTCTCAACATTAAAATATCATGTTAAATTGTTATAAGGCTTATCTCACTGAGGACAAAATCGGGACGATAACCAATCAGTAATGACCAGCAGTAAGAACTGCGATTAGTAAACTTTATTATGTATATACATAGGATGGAACTTTAATAACGGCAGTTAGTAATTCACAAAGTATACAGAAAAGATACAGGGGTGAAACTTTTATAGCCCTTCAAAGTAGTAACCAGTATTGTTTATCAACCGTTGCTAACGTTCTGGAGGCTGTAGGATAAGATGGAACTTAAATAATGGCAACTAGGAATTCACAAAGTATACAGAAGAGATACAGGGGTGAAACTTTTATAGCCCTTCAAAGTAGTAACCAGTATTGTTTAGCAACCGTTGCTAACGTTCTGGAAGCTGTAGGATAGGATGGAACTTAAATAATGGCAACTAGGAATTCACAAAGTATACAGAAGAGATACAGGGGTGAAACTTTTATAGCCCTTCAAAGTAGTAACCAGTATTGTTTATCAACCGTTGCTAACGTTCTGGAAGCTGTAGAATAGGATGGAACTTAAATAATGGCAACTAGGAATTCACAAAGTATACAGAAGAGATACAGGGGTGAAACTTTTATAGCCCTTCAAAGTAGTAACCAGTATTGTTTATCAACCGTTGCTAACGTTCTGGAAGCTGTAGGATAGGATGGAACTTAAATAATGGCAACTAGGAATTCACAAAGTATACAGAAGAGATACAGGGGTGAAACATTTATAGCCCTTCAAAGTAGCAACCAGTATTGTTTATCAACCGTTGCTAACGTTCTGGAAGCTGCAGGATAGGATGGAACTTTAATAATGGCAACTAGGAATTCACAACGTATGCAAAAGAGATACAGGGGTTAAACTTTTATAGCCCTTCAAAGTAGCAACCAGTATTGTTTAGCAACCGTTGCTAACGTTCTGGAAGCTGCAGGATGAAATTGGCAGCACCTGATCAGTTGATCCTTCGAATGAAGCGGTCTACAGCCTGAAGATTCATTGGTCCGATCCACGGAGCGGTTCCTTCATCTTGTGGATGAGATCAAAGTCACAAGAACTTAAATCCGGGGAATATTGGGGATGGTAGAACATTTCCCAGCCCCAGCGAGCAAACACATCAGTCACATTGTGCGCACAAGCATTTTCCTTCCATCAACAAATTATTTCGTACGATAGACCGGTAACTAAAACATTGCTTTGTTCATCCTGTAACTGTGCAGGAGTGTGACGCTTGTGGGGAGAGCGCATTCGCTCTGAGGTAAGGCAGGTATGTGACGTACGTGTGGTGAAAGCTGCTTTACTGGGTTCTGCTGTGTGGGGACTCTACAACAGTGTTGCCACTCTTAAAGTTCAAATCTTCGTAGTTAAAGCTATGTTATGGTGCATATAATATTAATAATAAACCAGTAGCATATAATTTGTTGGGCTCAAACGTACTCAAGGTTACATAAATCCAAAATAGAAATAAAGCATCGTATGTGCACAGGGTGGATTTTCGAATCTGTTATAAAAAAATTAACTTTTAAAAAAGCAGCTAGATCGATATCTGATAATTATATTAAATTACATCCCAGGTTATATACAAAGATGTCCAAAATATAAGTAGATATTAAACAAGTACAGATAGAAAGTACATTTAGATATCAGATAAATAGTAAAGATAGTAAATATACATACACACACACACACACACACACATACAAATATAGATATATGTGTGTGTGTAAGTAATATCTGTAAGAGATCGGTACAGGAGATGGATTCATACACATAAGGAGCACATTGAAGAGCACGCACAACCAGGGCCGGATTTACACTTGATAAGGCCCTAAGCTATTTGAGATATGGGGTCCTTTATAAGTCCAGATATTCTATGTCAGTGCCAAATATGATTTTCGGATACCTAGAGGATTAAACTGAAATATAATTTAGAAGTATATAAATAGTGAAATAACAAATCTTTAACTTAAAATCATTTTTATTCATAACAAACTTAAAAATGCAAACTCTGATGATAAAAAAAAAGTTCATTTAAAAGGCACAATTTACAAAGGTTTATTATCTAATCTCTTGAAACATGTCATAAGGATTAAGAAATTATATTAAACTAAAATATTGTCTTTGGGACGTCCCGGACGTGCGACATTGGGACAAATAATGCTGTAGTATATTTAAGTATATATGATAATTGCTCAATCGGACAATTTTTTTTTTGGCCCCCACTTTCTTGGGGGCCCTAAGCTATAGCTTGTGTAGCTTATACGTAAATCCTGCACTGCGCACAACACAGATGAGATGAACATTATTTATTTATCTATTCTGGATAGATATTATTCAGCAAACATTTCAGCAAAGAACCGGTCATTTTACTGCAGGGCACACACAAACAATAACAGCCACCGGACCTGCAGGAGCTTGAGAAAGCGGAAAATGCTAATACATGTTATCGAACAGATGCGGAAGCAGCGCGAAGACAGTTTCAACAAGGGACAGGGGAACAGGAGAGAGCGAGAGCCCGCGAAAATCATTTTTATACTATGGGGGCGCTAGGTGTTTAGAATTCTATAATTGGTTAGGAGCGGGCACATGATTGACCACATGAAGGTATGATTAAAAATCTCATGATGACTCATCTCTGACTCATCTTTACACTCGGCTGTTAGTGGGTAGGAGGCTAAAAGTAACTTTACCACGCGTGCGGTGAAGGGATAATTTAGTTGGTTAGTTCGTATATTCTTAGGTCACAATTTGGAATAGGGGCTGTGCTTTGTTTAGGTGAATTTAGAACACGCGACAAGTAATAATGGTGGGGCGTTATCATTACTTACACACACAGATATATATATATATATATATATATATATATATATATATATATAGATATATATATGTATATATATGTATATAGTATTAAGATTTTTTCATTCTATTCATCTTGTAATTATGTTTTAGTTGACTACATTAGTAAACTATCTGGTTTAACTTATCTATTTCACCTAAAATATTTTTCCTCTTCATATTTTTTATTACTGTCTTGGTGTTATAGCCGACCTCCGGGAGTGTTGCCTGGCTTAAAACATGTTTAACCGGGGTTGGGGGGTCACAACCCCCCCCAGTCATCAACTATACCACCTCCAATTCCGTTTTTTGCCTATTTATATATGTCAATCTTATTTCAGGTTAGAGGAGTATTAAATGGTCACATCTGCCCTTTTAATTATCTTAATTTTAAATATCTATATATATATATATATATATATATATATATATATATATATATATATATATATATATATATATAAATATATATATATATATATATGTATATATATATATATATATATATATATATATATATATATATATATATATATATATATATATATATATATATATATATATATATAATTAAACATTTTTGACATTTAAATGTTAAATAATTATATTTAGATATAACAGATGTATAGATATTTTGAGAATTAAATATTACGTATATTTAATAATAAAATCTAGATATAGATACTATAAGACGAATGCATGTTATAAAACAAAAATGACTATCCCTTTCGCTCAGTATTCATATGCTTAGCTATAAAATAACCATTATGTAACAGGTCATACGATGCGATCTGGTCAGAAACCGAAGCGAAACCCACTGAAGAATCATATGGGAGTGAATGTGAAATAAAATCGTGCAGCAAAAAAATATTGAAAGTAGGAAAGCTGAAAAATGTGGCCCCCATGAATAGACTTTAAGGTGTCGGTCACGTCCAGTAAGAGACTATGTCAATATGAGCGGAAAATTGTAGCGGTTGATGAAATGGCCGGAATCTTTAATGCCAAAAATCATGGTAGGAAAAAATATTTGCCACTATGCAAACAACATTTAAAAAAACTGTAACGACCTTAAGGACTGACAATATTTAAAGCAGAAAATAAAAAAGGTAATGTAATTTTACTCAGTTCAAAACATTGTTTAAAACATGGATAGCTAAATGGCGGGCGGGCCACATCCGGCCAGAAAGGACTAATTAATCGGCCCTCGGCTCTAAAGCAATTTAGAAAGAATATATTGTTATATAATTCTTGAAATTCTTCACTTACCTATTCCATGTTCGGCATGACTTGCGAGAAATCACCGAGTACAAGGAAAGAAGTTGTCTTACAGGGAAAAAAAATGTATCTCACCTCCTTCGGGTTTCGTCATCTGAATTCAACGTTGATTTTGCAGCCCATGTTGCATGAAGCGCATGTCCTCAAGCCTCTAATTAAATTTTTACTACTTTTTGACTATTAAGAATTTTATGTTTTGTTTTACAATATAAGCCTATTTTTCTGAATCAAACTTGATTTCAGTTTGTAAAAAAAACTGATTTTGTTTAGTTTACTGAAACAAACGTTTTATTTTCCAAAACTCGTACGCAACGTATTTTTATTATATGTACAGAGATTTCAAAAAACTGTGTTTCAAAACTGATTCTTTGAAGTTATTACTTGCAAAAATATGTGATTTTACAAAGTTGCGTTTTGTAATTTTCCTTTTTCTTTCTTTTTTTATTCAAAATGTATATGTATTTTGATATCGACAAAATTTATTTTTCGCTAAGAAAACATTTTTATCAAGAAAGCAATTTTCTGAAAAATGAATAGTACATTTTTTCCTGTATTTATAATACGATCTTCTGGAGCACCCTGTCTTTATTTATACGTATTTTAAATAATTTAAATTTAAATATTTTAAAGTATTTTAAAGTTAAAACCTGATATTTGATAAAAGCACTTTCAGCACAACACACATTAAGGGTCTGTTCACACAGAATCTGTCAGCGTTGAAGATACCGTTGGCGCGGATTGGTTAAATGGGCCAATGATTGTTATATGATTGGTTGAAAACTTTTACTCTGGCGCTGATAGATTCTATGTGAACAGGGCCTTAAATTCACTCCGAAATTACAATTGGCCCGTCGTTATAAATACTTTCTCAACAGGCCTTAGGGATACCTACCTAGTGACGAGTTGGGCCTCCTCTGGCCTTGATAACGACTGCCACACGACGAGGCATAGATTCCACAAGTTTCTGAAAACGTTCCACTGGAATGGCTTGCCAAATATTAGCTAAAGCTGTCCATAATTCAGTAAGGAACTTTGGTGCTGTGTGATGGCCTTTCACGCCTTGTTCCAAAACATCCCAAAGATGCTCAAGAGGATTTAAGTCTGGGCTTCTAGGTGGCCAATTCATGACAGAGAAGTCAGAGGAATTCTCATCCAACCAGCCAGTAGCCAACCGGAACTTGTGAAAGGTACAGTTGTCTTGCTGGAAAACTCCATTACCGTGCGGATAAAAGAACAGCATAAACGGATGGAGGTGATCAACCAGCAACTCTACGTACCGAATTGCATTGAGGGAGGTTGGTACACGCACCAAAGATCCCAAACTGTGCCACAAAAAACACTCCAGACCATGATTGAGCCACCATGCCCTTGTACAGTTCCAGCCAGGAATACGGGATCCATGGCTTCATGAACCTGACGCCATATTCTCAGCCTCCCGTCGGCGTTAAGTAGTCGGAATCGATATTCATCACTCCATGCTACTCCATGCTACGTTTCCAGTCCTCTACATTCCAGTCTCTGTGGCGAGTCCGATGGCGAGTATAGAGCAATGGTACTCTCGTAGGTCGACGGCTCCCGAAACCCATACGGTGAAGCGAGTGTTGCACAGTCCGTTTACTGACTGTACGACTGGCACCGTCATTAAACTGGGTGGTAATTTGAGCTAATGTTTGGCTTCGCTGGCTACGTACAATACGCCTGAGCCGTCTCTCACCACGCACTGTCAAGGCTAATTGTCCTTTGCAGTTTGCCCGATCGCTAGTTTTTTTCCACCATCCATGTATTCTTGGTATACTCTTGACACTGTCGACCTTGAAAATCCTAGCTGTCTGACGATTTCGGAAATTGAATGGCCCATGCGTCGCGCACCTACGATTTGTCCGCGATCGAAGGAGTCTAAATCAGGCAGTTACCCATACTGGCAATTCCAATAACTAATTCAGAACAACCACAGTACTCGCTATATATGCAGTTACAACAACGCCCTCACTTGCGCATACATGATGCGCAGCGCAGCGCAACACAATTTGCATAGGCTTTGTTATCCCTAATTCAGTGGCACTTCAGTGTATTACGAGATCCTAAGACAGAAAATTTGTTAAATTTTGATGAGTTCGTCTATCGCTATTGCGGAGGGGTCAAAACCTTAGCATCTACTATGCTTCCAGAAGTGTGCCTGTTAGCTCTTTATATCGTCCTAAGTACAGTTTCAGACAGTGGGTAGATCTAGAATAGAAGCTGATGTTTTGAGCATTCCAAAATCAACTGAGCTGAATGACGACAGAAATTGACTGTTCATTTCAAAGTCACTTCTGGAAAGAAAAGGAAATAGGAAAGAAGATATTTTCAGAACAGAAAAATGGGACTGAATACTAAATGATTAAAGCAAAATAATTTGAATAAAGTGTTGAAAAAATGATATTACATCTAGCTCTCTCTCTCTCTCTCTCTCTCTCTATATATATATATATATATATATATATATATGTGTGTGTGTGTGTGTGTGTGTGTGTGTGTGATGAAAATTCTCTAGCCGACCAGCCCTCTAACCTGCCATATTTTGTTCAGAACCGATTAAAAACTCTATAGAGCCAATGTTACGGTAGAAAATCCTTTTCCTCGCCAACCTCTCAAAACAGCACTTTTTTTTCGGAATCATTACTGGTCGCCATAGAGAAATTTCACTGTAAGAAAAAAATTTCAAGCAGTCTCTTCTAACGAAACTACCACGGGATATTAACGTAGGATTACTTATCGTTGCTTACCTCTTTTGTATGTGTATATGTATGTATGTGTTATATATATATATACACTGCTGGCCACCCAAATTGCAACACAAAGAAAGACAAGAGATATCACAACAAAATTTATTTTGCAGATAGTATGTTGACCAAGTATCAAATGATTAAATTTATAGACTTCTGTGAAGTGTGGTTCCTGCCAAAATCAGTAGTCGGAGTAGCCGCCATTGTTGGAGATCACCGCTGCCACACGCCTCGGCATTGATTCAAAGAGACTTTGAATGAGTTTTTGGGGTACAGCAGACCAAGCAGCTGCCACACGTTGCCAAATTCGATCTGCTGTGGCAGCTGGGGATGGAATCTGGGTCAATCGTAGAGCAACCATGGACCACATGTTTTCTATCGGCGAAAGATCCGGAGAGCAAGGCGGCCAGGGAAACAATTCAATCTGGCGATTGACGAAGAACCGTTGGACAATGCGTGCCACGTGTAGTCGCGCATTATCCTGTTGAAATATGGCTGTGGGCAAGCCCTGAAGGTAAGGAAGGACAACTGGCTCCAACACCTCGGACATGTAGCGCTGGCTGTTTAAAGTACCGGCAATGCGTACTAGAGGTGTGCGAGAGTGATATCCAATACCGCCCCATACCATAATACCCGGTGCAGGACCAGTGTGGCGGTGCATAACGCAGCTGTTCAGCATCCTCTCTTCACGGTGTCTCCGGACTCGAATGCGACCATCGTGGTGTTGCAGATAGAAGCGTGACTCGTCAGTAAAGAGAATTTCATTCCATTCTGCCGTCCACATCCTTCTGTCATCGCACTATTGGCGGCGGAGACGTCTGTGGTTCTGCGTCAAGGGTAGACAAAGCAATGGACGTCTTCTGGACATACCACTCTGCTGTAAACGGCGTCGAATGGTACGCACAGACACTGGATGATGCGTTACAGACTGCATGTGCTGTGCTATGGCTCGTGATGTGACTGAGCGATCCGTCACTGCCATGCGCACAATTTGCCTGTCATTACGTGAAGTGGTGCGCTGAGGGGGATGCGATCGAACACGCCGGTCCGTCGTACCCTCCTGCATCCAACGATCACATATCCGCATTACAGTTGTTTGGTTTCGTCCAACACGACTACCGATTTCCCTGAAAGATAATCCACAATCTCGGTAGGCCACTATGCTTCCTCTGTCGAACTCGGATACTTGATCAAAAGATGATCGCTGTTTTCGACGAGTCATAATTGATCGTTTTTTTTTAAAAAAACCACAAGAAAAACATAATTGCCGAACTTGAAATCGTCGAAATCTCCAAGCCTTAAATAGCGCTTTAAAGTGGCGCCACAGGCGAGCGTGATGTGCGTCTGCGCTGAAATTCTAATCATTTGCATATCTCACCTCCGCTAATGCATGTTGTAAATTTCATGTTATTTGCATGTTTCTTTCAGGGTGTTGCATTTACAGTGGCCAGCAGTGTATATATATATATATATATATATATATATATATATATATATATATATATATATATATATATATATATATATACATGTATGATTGAATATGTGTGTGCAGCTAGACATATGGGTAGATTTATGAAAAATATTCTGTGAGTCATCGCAAAATAGCAGTTTAACTACTCTAAATAAGCGGCTGGGCTGATTGACCGGTGGTACTCGAATGTATAATTCAAATGATAAGATAATTCAAATAAAAATGGTATTTTTTAATAGCCTTAACTTCTCTGCATATCATCGAATTCAATATGGCGGTACACGTCATCTCTAACTGTTCATTTCCTATTAGGAACAGTAATGACCTTAAAGTTGATTTCAACTAACAGTATTTAGGTTTTGGCATTGTAAGATGCAGCTTTCCAGGGCATTTTTTGTTTGCGTTTGCCCTATTATAAGTATTTTTTACGTACATGAAATGCTATTTTTATAATCAGTTTTTTTCTCACTCTTTAGAGCTACATTAATTCTGATAATAAAAATTATTCAAATAAAGTATAATTCAAATGATAAGATAATTCAAATAGAAATGGCATTTTTAAACAGCCATAACTTCTCTGCATATCATCGAATTTAATATGGTGGTACATGGCAACTCTAACAATTCATTTGCAGTTAGGAACAGTAATTACCTTAAAGTTGATTTCAACTAACAGTATTTAGGTTTTGGCATTGTAAGATGCAGCTTTCCGGGGCATTTTTCGTTTGCGTTTGCACTATTGTAGGTTTTTTTTAGACCAGTCTAATTGGGTTTAGTGGGCACCCCAGGTGAATACTCTACATTGTGTTTAGTTTAATGGCCTTTACACCTGGCAAGATTCAAGACCAGGCCAACTGTCTGTGCATATCATTTTACCGTACCATTATTCCAGATGCATTTGCAAGAAGCCAGCCTATGACAAAAACTGGGTTACAACATTTACCTGTCCACCCCCAAGAACGATTGCAATGATTAGCTTAGGGCAGTAGGATTCGTCAATAAACGCATTTCTATGTCAGTCGGATGCATGCACGGCCCTCGGACTTGACAGCCTTCACGACAAGAGTTTATAGTAAAAAGTCGTCGTAAATAGACTTATTCAATTTCAGTCACGTGATAAGGAATACAACTTATTCTCATCTGAGAAACACGTGTTACGTGCAGTTTTCCCACTGCAAATTGCAGCTAAATTTCTAATAATATCTTGCTAACAATGAATTATTTCACCAATGGGTAGTTATTTTTACTATCTATTTTTGGCCACACAGTGTATTATATTGTATTTTATATTGTACAGTTAGAGATGCCGTGTACCGCAATATTGAATTCGATGATATGCAGAGAAGTTAAGGCTGTCAAAAAATACCATTTTTATTTGAATTATCTTAACATTTGAACAGTCGAGTACGGTTGATTGGACCACCGCTTATTCAGACCGAATCCTAAAGAACCGAAACAAATCCTATTGCATAAGCATAATATTCGCCGGCCGGTTATTAGGACCACAATGATCGCGTCCAGATGTGTTCCGATTAACCGGAATCGACTGTATTTTATTTGAATAAGTTTTACTATCCATATTAACGTAGCTGTAAAGAGTGGGGAAAAAACTTATTCTAAAAACTAATTCTAAAAATAGCATTTCATGTACTGACTGCATAAAAGATATCTGAAAACATAGAGCTGGACTGTAGGAGGAGCAAGAGTTAACAGATAGCTCTTTTGTTTACTTTACCACACTGCGCCGTACGCCAGCATGATGTACAACTAAGGTATAAAGTCCATATTTTCCCTTTCTGTCCTGAGAGCATTCCCAAACTTCAAACGCGATTTCCCAACACCATGAATTTCATATTCACCCTTTCTATTCCGAGCTCCTGATATGTATGACCACAAATGTGAAATTTTGGCTCCAACAGTATGCTGAATAGATATAGATATTGCACAAAATAATGCAATAAATAAATGCATTATTTTGAACAAAATTCTAAGACTATGAACATACTAATTTGATTCAAATTGTTTACAACGATATTCTATTATATTTTTGTTATACGAGTACTTAAGGTCTACTGACTTTAAAATCTCAGAATTTTGTTTAATAGGAAGAGGGATAATTTTTACTTAAAATATAGTACATTAAACAGAAATTCGTAAAAAAATCTATACGATAAATACTATATTTTAAAAATTATTTTAAAATAAAAGACTGTGAACATACTAATTTGATTCAAATTGTTTGCAACGATATTCTATTATATTTTTGTTATACGAGTACTTAAGGTCTACTGACTTTAAAATCTCAGAATTTTGTTTAATAGTAATGGGGATATTTTTTACTTAAATTATAGTACATTAAACTGAAATTCATTAAAAAATCTATACGATAAATACTATACTTTAAAAATTATTTTAAACTAAAAGACTGCGATCATACTAATTTGATTCAAATTGTTTACAACGATATTCTATTATATTTTTGTGATACGAGTATTTAAGGTCTACTGACTTTAAAATCTCTTATTTCAAAATAATTTTTAAAATATAGTATTTGTTGTATAGATTTTTTATGAATCTCAGTTTAATGTAATATACTTAAATAAAAATTATCCCCCTTCCTATTTACAAATTCTAATTGAACAAAATCCCAATACAGTGAACATACTCATTTGGTTAGTATTAATAGCAATGAGACTTTATTATATTTCTCTGTATTTTGATATACAAATTTTGAAAACCACTTTTTAAATAAAAATGCATTAAATGAAATCTGAAATAAGGCAATACATGCATAATTTTGAACAAAATCTTGGGACAATGAACATACTAATTTGGTTCAAATTAATTATAACGATATTCTATTATATATTTGTTATATTTAAGTTCTACTGACTTTAAGGGGATGGTAGACTCTCAAATTACCAAAATTGAACAAAAATTGGAATTTTTTTTTTTTTTTTTTTTTGGGGGGGGTGTATTAATATTTTTACAATATGTAAATATTGGAATAAAATGCATTTAAAATATGCAATGAAATATAAAATGCAAACTTGGTGCCTTTAGAAAAGTAAATATTAAAGATTGGGGAAAATATCTTTTAAATGGCTTTTTCTCAAAGTGCTTTATTTCCAGATTTGCAAGTCTTTGAAATGCTCCTTGCGCCACAATTTTTAACGAAATTTTATAAAATATAAAATGAAGACTCCTCTAATACATAAAAATAAAGTTATGTATCCATTTCAGGTTTCGACATCATTCAGATTATCAAAGTTGCAACTTAAGTGTAGAAAAGTACTAATAATTTCACGAAAATTCAGAGTAAAAGCATAAAAATATTTACAAAAAATTAACTATTCAAACAAAGCACAAAGTAATACATAAATCTGTTCGAAATGTATTTAAGAGTAATATAAAGGCAAAATTAAAGGGGGAAGTTAAAATTTGGATCGCAGGAAGCATTTTAAAAAACATAATAAAAATTTTAATTTTTAAAATAAGTTTTTTTTGAAAATATTTATAAAATTTTACAAGGTGTTTGATATAGTTGTACTTTAATGAATATGCATGAAAAATTTTATATCTCTGAGGAAAAAATTTCGAAAAATGCTTTGTAATGTCCCCCATCCCCTTAAAATCTCTTGCTAAGTAAACGTATGTAACTTTACCAGATAACGAACAATCATATTAAACTGGGCCGTACGTATAGAAATGACCATTATTCCCGTATCATCTTATCTTTCTGCCCATGCCCAAAGAATGTTAACAATAACATGCAATATCACGAATAAGCCCAACCAAAACACTGCTAGGATCAAACATGACAAATATTTTGTATTAAATTCAGTATCATAGTACAGTCTAATATTTTTTTATTCCTTGACCGATACGGAAAACAGTAACTTATGTTTAAAGTACCCAACAAACATAAAAAAAAAAACGATTTTCACTTCGGGGTAAACCTTTTTCGGTAGCAACAATTTTTAATTCAGTTAATTCTTCCCAAAGATATAGAATCCTTAATGAGAAATTCTGATGCTAACGGCATATCATTGGTCATCTTATGATTAATTTAATTCAGCATAAAAGGAATGAATTTGTTTCTTTTGCTCATTTTCCTGAAGGTATAGATGTAAAGTATCGCAACGAATCGATAGCTTGCAGAAAGCGTTCAGCTAGCGCCATCTATTTTTTAAAATAAGAACCATATTTCTCAGTTTTCGTGGGAACAACTTGACTGATGACGTAGCCAAGAGCCCCAGATTTTAAAGAACCATAAAACAATACTCTAATTGTATCTTAAAACCATCTTAAAATGTTTCAATTGTTTTTAATTTAAAATCCCTAACTTTAAAATAATTTAAAATAATCATTTGAAATTTGCAGTTTAGCCTGACGTAAATACAATTCTTGTTTTTGAAGATTTTATTACGTTTCATGCCGAAAAGAGAAGAAATAAGAGAGGTCTGTCTAAAATAAATTTTAAAATATAGTATTATTTTTTGTGCAGATTTTTCGTAAATTTCAGTTTATCGTGAAAATTATCAGCCTTCGCATATTTAAAATCTTTTAGGACAGAATCTCGAAACAATGAATTTACTCATTTGGTTAATATTAAAAGTAACGAGATCTTATTAAATTTCTCTATATTTCAATATGCAAATTTTGAAAACCATTTTTTAAATAAAAATGCATTAAATAAAATCTGTAACAATGTAATAAATGCATCATTTTGAACAAATTCTCAGGGCTATGAATATACCAATTTTGTTCAAATTAATTATAACTAGAATCTATTAAATTTTTCTATAATTTGACAGACGTATTTATATAAACAACTCTTTTAGCTAAAATTCCTTAAATAAAATATGTAACAATACAATAATAACGTATTATATTGAACGAAATCTCAATATCATAAACGTACTTATTTGGCTTAAATTGATCATAACGAGATTCTATTATATTTTTCAATAATGTGATTAAAAAAATTTTTGAAAACCGTGCTTTAATTAAATTATGCTAAGTAATATCTGTAAAATGCAATAAAATTTATTGCACTTATTTATTTATACCAATTTATAAATATAAAAATTACTAACATCAAGAAAAATGTGATGCCCAATTTTTGTCTATCCTCATAAAAACTGGAACTAATATATGAAAGACCTAATATGAAAGACCTAATATATGAAAGACCTAATATATGAAAGACCTAATATGAAAGACCTAAAAAACTGCTTTAGATATGGCCTAGTCTCTTCAATAAGGACAAAATCATACACAGTGTTATCAAATAGAAATTTTAATCGCTAAATATAGTGTAACACAATAGTTATTATCAGTAACAATACACGATTCTCTTTTTGTTGAAAAATATTAGGTAAGGAAGTCATTACACTAAAAAATTCAGTTTTCTAAAAATTTTTTGAAAATTATCTTTTTATTTCAAACTGGGCCTTTACTCCAACGATAAAATTGGATAATTTATGCGCATATAGCCTAACAAATGGTCAATACATTCTACAGATAATTCTATAGCAGAAAATACTATGCACTGCATTTCAGTTATGACATCATTACAACTACTTTAGCTATGTCCTAAGTCTCTTCAATAGGTCAAACACAATGCTATCAGATTGAAATTTTGATAGCTACAAATATTGCAACAGCAACAATCGATAGCAATGCATGATTTTTTTTGTTGCAAAGTATTAGGTGAGGAAATGCATTACATTAAAAACTCAGTTTTCTAAACATTTCTTGAAAATTATCTTTTTATTTCAAACTGGGTTTTTACTCCAATGATAAAATTGGATAATTTATGGGTATATAGCCTAACAGATGGTCACTACATTCTGCAGATAATTCAATAACAGAAAATACTATGCACTGCATTTCAGTTATTACATCATTAAAATTGCTTTAGCTATCTCCTAAGTTGCTGCAATAGGCGAAACACAATGTTATCAAATGGAAATTTTGATAGCTTTACAGATATTGCAACAGTAACAATCAATAACAAAGCAGGAATTTTTTGTTGCTTAATATTAGGTAAGGAAATGCATGACATTAAAAACTTCAGATATCTAAACATTTCTTTAATTTTTTTTCAAGCTGGGCTTTTACTCCAACGATAAAATTGGATGATTTTGGGGTATATAGTCTAACAGATGGCCACTACATTCTGCAGATAATTCAATAGCAGAAAATTCTATGCCCTGCATTTCAGTTATTACATCATTAAAACTGCTTTAGCTATGTCCTAAGTTGCTTCAATAGGCGAAACACAATGTTATCAAATGGAAATTTTGATAGCTAGACATATTGCAACAGTAACAATCAATAAGAATGTATGATTTTTTTATTGCAAAATATTAGGTAAGTAAATGCATTACACTAAAAACTTCAGATATCTAAACATTTCTTGAAAATTATCTTTTTATTTCAAACTGGGCTTTTACTCTAATGATAAAATTGGATAATTTATGGGCATATATCAAAACAGTTGATCACTATATTCTGCGGATAATTCAGAAGTAGAAAATGCCATTCACTACATTTCAGTTTTTGCATCGTCTTTTTAACATAAAATACTGCTTAAATCAAAATTTCTCCTATTCTGAAATAATAACTTCGAAACGTTCGGACCACTTGTCATAAATTGAGTATTTATGCATATAACTGTCCATTACAAGTTTAAAAATTCTGGAAAACCTCAAACTCGCACAGCATTTTTTAACTTGTTACAACACACATCACACAAGGGGAAAAAATGTCTGTTTAATAAAATACAAGCAAAGTTGTCAGAAAATGTTAAATTTCCTTTTCTCTTTACCAGTACTCTGTCTTCCCCTCCGTAGGTTGAGGAAAAAATGATTAATTATTATTCAATGAGCGCAATTAAAAAAAACTAATTTTTCCTTTTTTACCCATTTCAATAAACGGTTGATTTTAGCTCAAAAGTTTCTTTTCATTTCCAGATAACCGGGCGCTTCCTTTTTCAATCTCTTTCTTCTTTCCCGTTACAAAGAAGAAGCAAAAAATAATGTTCACTTTGACATAACCAATTATCTGACTTATTCGCATGCATTATCGTGTATTGTTTTGCTCTATGAATAAACTGTCCTCTCGGCTTGAAATGTCAAATTTATTCAATTAACCTTCCTTTTTTTCTAGCAATGTAAACAAATTTCTCTCTTTTCAAGAATGAAGGCAGAGGTAAATCACTAACGTAATTACCATTAAAAAGAGAGGCTCTTAATATTTTCGGCCTCACTAATGTTTTCATTTTCGGGGATAATTTGGGTGTTTTTTTTTTGCTTCATAGAGTGCATTATAATAATTAACAATCGTATTGTGGCGCAGTTTTTAGAAACAAAGGGCACACACCTTTGATAAAGCCAAAAATACCATAAAATTATTATATTTTCAACCGTGAATAATATGTTAATCATAAAATAAATACCGATGGATTTTTTTAGTAGAAAATTTTTTATTTTATGGTTGCATTTATTAAAGCTATACGATATATGATACATTTGTGAACACTGGCAATGTTCATGGATTTTAGATTTACGTGCAGTTACAAACACATGTAATTTTCGAGCATAATAATTTGAGAATTCATGTTCTAATCCTTTTTTTGTATCTTACATGATCGGTGTATATATGTACGGTAACAATATCAATTGAGAACCTAGATTTTGATAATGGAACCTGAAATTTAGGCTGTTCATGCATCATTGCCGCGAATCAACCAAAAATAGTCTTATCTGTGATTGAAAAACGCTGAGAAAAACTCCCCATGTCTCTGCTTTTGGATTCTCTAGGTCAATTGATCAAAGGTCTGCAAGGTCAATTGATGCGCAGCCTTCATTTATAAAGATTAGTTATGTTAATCAGTTTTTTCTATTTTTGATATTGATAAACCAGTAAAAATTGTATTACGTATTCTCTAAAAATCGACAAAAATATTCTGAAATCATGAATTTCACTTAAGGTCTAGTGATACGCCTGAGTGAAAGCCTCAAACATTTCATTCAGATAAAGATAATGTTTTAACGACCCACACTACTCTTATCATTAAATTTTTTCTCATTTAAAACGAAATATATCCTCGAGTTATATATATATATATATATATATATATATATATATATATATATATATATATATACATATATAGGGTGAGTGTCCCAAATATCACCCCTGTGCCTAATATCGCCTACTCGTGTTTCCAAAGTACGATTCGCGTTATGTATGAGAAAATGCAGTAATTTCTTATTTCTGGGTTTGTACTAACAGCGGCACTAGCAACAACGCTCTTATCACTGACAACAGAAAATATATGGCGTCGGAAGTTGTTTTGGCTGTTGTCTTCGTAAATTTTGGCCCCTAAGAATCCAGTGAATGACCAGGTAGGTGCATCTAAATTCTAATTTTGCTTATACCATTTGAAAGTGCATTAAATAGAGAATCCAGAGATTTTATTATTTTTGATAAAACTGCGTTTTAAACTTCGTTCTTAGCATGTTTGTGTTGACTGTGTTGTGTTCTTAATATCGCCTACCAAGTTGATCCTAATATCGCCTACTAAGAGATACTTGAAACAGCTACTTTAAGTAAAAACTAAGTATTGCATACTTGTTTCCTTTATAATTTTAGTTATTTTATTACACTTTCCGTTCCTTTTTGTCGTAGGACTCTTGTCTAAAATGCCAAAGGAAATTAAAAATAGACAGACATGGAGTACGTCTTGTCTGCAGGCCGCATGTCAGGCAGTTCTGAAAAAAAGAAATGGGAACGTTAAAGGCTTCCAAACACTTTGGCATTCCAAACAGATCTACGATTCTACGATTCTAAGATCTACGATTCGTGAGTACATTAAAAAAGATGTGAATGAGAAAAACGATGGAACTGCGGAGGTTAGAATAGTGGTGAGAAAGAAATTTAGGAGAAAACCTGTACTGACGGATGATTTTAAAAAGGAGCAAGTTAACTACTGCAAGGAAATTGAATCCAATTTGTTTGGTTTGAATAGAAACAATTTTAAGCAGATGGCCTACCAACTTGCCTTGAGAAACAATCTTCCCCACCCCTTCTCTGAAAAAACAAACTCAGCTGGTCGAAAGTGACTGAATTCGTTTGTGAAAAGGAACACTTCCCAATTGACAATCAGAACTCCACAGTCATTGTCAAGAGCTAGAATCCTAGGGTTCACTGAAGAAAACGTGAAATCCTTCTTCACAATTCTTAAAGCAGAACTTGAGAAAATTAAGTTCCACCCTACCAGAACTTTTAATGTTGATGAAACGGGCATTACATCTGTCCAAAGTAAAAATGTACAGGTGATTTGCTCGAAAGGGTAATCAGCTGTATACAAAATGACATCGTCAGAGGGGGGGGAGGCTGTGGTCAGGAGTGGCTCATGGGTACCTCCTGCTTTCATTGGAACCACAAATATTGTGATGCAGCCAATGGTGAGCGCAGGAAATATATATATGTTTCTTCTGTTTGAATGATTAAGTGGCCAAAATAGGTTTAAATTATTGGTATTACTTCTGTTTAACATTTTCCACAAAGGATTTTCTGTCCTTTGTTTTGTTTTTTATTTGAGTTTTTCTTCTTCTCTTTTTTCCTCCCCCCCCCCTCATTGAACTCCAGCATTCAATCTTGCTCAGAAGGACTTTGCTAGCAACGACTTTTAACAGGTGCTCGTAATTTCGCCTGGTAGGTGGTAATAGGAACAGAGGTAGGCGATATTAGGAACCGCTCTGGGATTGACTGGAAACTTCAATTTTTCCAATTTAACTACATAACTGAAACTGGCACTGGTTTTGGAGCTGCTTGATCTGAGGATACCAAAGGAAATAGTTCTTAGGGATGTTTTTTGAGTTTCCAGCCTAATCAGAAACTAAAAAGTGGATGAAACGTAGAAAATAAGTTAGGGTAGGCGATATTTGGGACACTTACCTTAGAGGTTAAATAAAATCTTTGGCTGAAGGCCTGCACCCAATAAGAGACAAGATAAGCATACAGAATGAAAATTAAGAGAAGATAAAAAAATAAGGAGATACGTTGAGATGAGAGATAGCATGACGTTGGGTAACAACGGAAAGATGAGATAAAAGAATGAGGTAGACTGGCAGCAGATAGAAAAGAGCCCCAGCCTGGATGAAGTCAGCCCTGCCAAGTTGACCCTATGATGACGAAGCCGGCCCCCTGTGAACGCACGGATAAGTGCGTACCCGATGCCCTACGGATGAGTCGGCGAAAAGATGAATAGAGACCCCCGGCATGGATAAAGCCAGTCCCGCCAAGATTACCCGAAAGTCGGAGCGAGCCCCTTGGTAAACCGACAGTAGTGAGACCTCAATGCCCTACGAATGCGTCTGTGCTACGACGGAGTAAGTCGCCCTTGTGACAACGCTCGACCGATAGCCTCAACGTGCAGCAGTTCAACAGTATAGCGGTATGTGGCCATTTATCCTAGCATTTTGTGTCTATTACCATATTGGCCCTATGAAAGTTTGCGTATAAGGTAGAATGGTAGTGAGGTAGGAGGTAATGTTAATTTTAAGGAATATTAAATGATTTGATAATAAGCATAGGTTAAGAAGTAGTGAAGTATAGATAATTAGTGATAGGGAATGCAGGACAATTGGAATATGTGTAAATTAGGTTTATGATATGCAGAAACTGGCTAGGTGCTGATATGAAATCCAATGTTATTCTTAACGAATGTAAATGAATATTGTAATTATATTGTGTGTTAATAAATCAATTCACTATACGATCACTAAAGGTACTTCACTATACGATCATCGGTTCGTGATGGTGATTTTTTTGTTAGCTGTTTATTTAATTAATGCCTTGGCAAGTTGTGTCACCAAGGACATCCTCTCTTTAAAAATAAAATGAATTTTTTTAAAAAATTCCATTACATATATGTATATGTATGTATGTATGTATATATATATGTGTGTGTGTGTGGATGTGCGTATATATATGTATGCATGTGTGTATATATATATATATATATATATATATATATATATATATATATATATATGCATGTCAAAACATAACTGAACTGTCAAAATATAGTTGAGAAGTACGGGGAAAGGGGGCTTAAAATAATAAGAATCTAATATTTCATTTACAAAGCGCGCGTATTTTGCTGTGGGGAAAATCATCTTTTAGAGGTGACTTGAGCGCAAAGCAAATAATTCTAGGCTAGAAGATTTATTTTTAGAAATGTAAAGGTTGGGTACGAAGTCAAAATTACAAGATCGGTGATTTTAAGAGTCCAGATGACCAAAGGTTGAGGTCTGCACATGAGCGTACAGCAGGCGCTCGGAGGGAATTGGGGTTTTCGCGCCAGATTAGAAGCGAATTTCGTTGAGAGCGGAAGCTCGCGGCTGCGTGCCGAATAAGTTATCAAAATGAAGAAGCGCGGTAATCAACCTGGAGAGTGGTCAACGTAAAGAATGAAGTTCAATAAAGCTGGATTTATCACGAATTAGATTACTTCCTTAATGGCCTCGCCACTCGCCCATTTATTTTAATATACGTATTGACTGCATCAAATCAAATTTACACAGGAGCAAAACACGCTGCCTGTCATATATATATATATATATATATATATATATATATATATATATATATATATATATATATATATATATATATATATATATATATATATATATATATTAATATTAATTTTTGGGTCCGTATTCTTGGGATGCATGCTATGCCACCCCGTAAGGAAAAAGCACTTGCTTTTGCAAGGTTAAAGCACTTGCTTAGTTTTGTTTCTCCAATTTTTGTGATAACTAATAAGTACAAACATTCAGCATTAGTTTTGATCCTGGTGGGGCGTTTTCCACTATATGTACAAAAATGAAATAGCTAGACACTAACAATCGTAACAATTTGCATACTGTTATTCTTATTCTTAGATTTGAAATATATTTGCGAGTTGTTTTGTAAATTTGAAAAAACTATCCATTACACCGAAATGCCACTAATGGTCACTATAACAGTTATAAGTAGAAGATTACCAGCTCTACGGAAAGCATATATTCCCCATTAATCTTCTTTTCTTATGACTTACTGTAGTGTTAGGTTCTATTTCCGTAATCCCTGTTTTAGTATTCTCCCCGCCATGGTTCTACCATCCAATCCAAAGGCGTTAAATCTGTTTTTATCGTCAAATATTCCTTTGTTTCTCTCTATTTAATCTGCCCCTTCCCTCCTCGCTACATCAAAATAGAAAAATTCTCATATTTTATTTGTGCGTCCGAAGAACTGCAGCACACAACTTATATAAAAAATTTCATTCTGCCACTTTAAACAATATGAAAGTCATCAGAAGAAAGTCATCAGATGATTAGAGCGCCGGATTTAGTTTTTGAATCAAACACCTCATTTATTTGAAAAGTGATAATATTTTTATATCATTGCAAAGTGCAAATGTTCCGATTATGTATGGAATGAAATGTCAGACAAACGACTCATTTGGACCACTATTTCCACCAAAAATTCCACGCAGTTTACGAACTGTTTCAGAAAATCTTTCACCATTTTTATGATGAGTTTTAAACAATAATAACGCGTTGTTCTTTCGTGTAGCGTTCCGTATTTACTAATGGAAAGGATGACGGATGAAACATATGAAATTTTTAGAGCTGCCAACTTGATTAAAAAAAATTGCGTGAAATTTAAATACAGCGTTATACAATGACGTTATCATAAATTTCATCAAAAGCACATTCGTCTAGCATTTTATCTATATATATATAAAAAAGATCCGTGACTGACTGACAGATAACGCACAGCCCAAACCACTGGACCAAATGGGCTAAAATTTTGAATAGCGATTCTTATAGTGTAGGGGTGCACTAAGAAATACTTTTGAAAAATTCTTCTTAGATTTTTTTTAATTAAATTTTTAATCTGTTTGTGTAATATTTTTTTAAGTTTGCATTTAAAATAATAATTTGAGGGTTATAAATTTTACATCACAAGAAAGATCATAAAATTTCCTTTAAAATGAAATCTGTTTCGAATCTTTACCTTCATTTAATGGTTTTGGGCGAATTTTTAAAGATTAATTTTTTTTAATTTAATTTATCAAACGCTGATAGCGTAATTTCTTTTCTTTTTGTGATACTTTAAATTAATTTTGCGTCACGTGCATAACAACGAAATAAATTGACAAAAGAAATATTAAAATATGATAAAAGATAAAATTTAACCACTAGACTAATTGAGATGGAAATTTTTTAAGAATTTAATCCAAAATAGTATGTCTTATGGATATTAAATTAAAGCTATATACAAAACAGTTCCGTGATTGACTGACAGACCTCGCTCAGACCAAATCGCTGGGCCTAAAGGGATGAAATTTTGACAGTTGATAGACACTGTCTGTAATTCCGAAGATGCCGTTAACTATCCGGTAGAGCTTTTAAATTCCCTTAAACCACCGGGTCTTCCATACCAAAAGTTATCTTTGAGAAACGGCACACCCGTAATGCTCCTTCGGAATTTAAAACCACCGAAATTGCGTAGTGGCACTAGACTACAAGTGAAATCCCTGCATAAAAATTTAATCGAGGCCATTATTTTAATCGGGTGTGCTCAAGGAGAAAAAGTGTTCGTGCCACGCATTCCTCTAATACCCAATGACCTCCCCTTTGACACTAAGAGATTGCAATTTTCCCTCAAAGTATGCTTTGTCATGTCGATAAATTAGTCTCAAGGCCAAACTTTAAAAAACGATGGCATAGATTTAAGAGAAAATGGTTTCTTCCAGGGTCAGTTTTACGTACCTTGCTCAAGCGTATGTTCGCGAAAGAGCCTGGTAATATTAGATCTGCCCAATGAAGAAACGAAAAATATTATTTATGAGGAAACTCTTTAAAAAGAAATTTCATTATTTTTTTCATTGTAATTATCCTAAAATGTACTCCGTAGCGAAGCACAGGTATTCAGCTAGTTAAAAGCATATTTATGAAACAAAAATGAAGTACAGACTGAGTCACATGTGAGTCGATATTTCATTTGATAGATTCTGATTGGTAGAAAGAAAGAGAAAACTTTGATTCGAATCACGCAAAGAGATATACATCGGAAAATAAAGTTTACAACCCCTAGAACAAACATTCTCAAGTGAAAATTGGTTTGTACGTTTTAAAAAATGGGTACAATATTTGGACTCTTTTATATCTGGTCATAAAATATAATAAAACTCATTGGAATTTTCATGATTTATCTTATTTTTTTAGCGTAGGAATACGTTCCACCATAACGGTCCTCCGGATAGCAAAATTTCAGACGCTAAAACCGTCCATCCGTACCTCGCGAGCTATAATTTTGACAGTGCGCCAAACCCAGTCTGTATCCCTTGGACAAGGAGTAAACAGTTAAAAAAAAGAGTACAAAAATGTGTCAAAATTTTGACATACATATATGCATATATATACATACGTACATATATATAGATACATATATACATATCACATACTTACAAAAGAGATAAGCAACGATAAGCAATCCGTATAATGTATACGTTAATAACCCGCGTTAGTTTCGTTAGAAGAGACTACCGGAAATTTTTCTTTTTTTTGCTTCAATTTTTACTGACATCCAAAAAGTAATAAAATTTACGTAAATTTTATGACTATTAGACTAACACAGTCAGTCCATCTTCTAGGATATTAACTATAGAAATTAATTTTATAATCTTAATTCGGATCTGTAGTTCAGGGGAAATAAAGTTTATGCTACATAGTATACATTGAGTATTCATACATGCATGCATATATACATGGCTTCGTTTGGAAAGCTACGGTCAATGTTTGCTACACTTGGGCTAGTTAGACCGGGACTTGCTGCCTAAAGCCGATTCCGAACGGCTACAAATGTCCATGCCTAGAGTGGGACTCGAACCCACATAGTTTGTTGCCGTATGCCAGCGCCCTAGCCATTCGGCCATCCTCCGCCACATTCTTGCATTCCCAATAATGTAAGGTTTGAAATACGAGGGTGAGTTAAATGGAAACCTTAATAATGCGCTAAAAGTTTGAAACGTCGTGTGATTGTTCTGTAAGCTGGCAATAGCGATACTGATAGTCTGAAGATTGGCCTACAGGTGGCAGCATGATACGGGGACGCTACATTATGACTCGGCCGCAATATAAACATGGTGGCTTCGCTTGCAATATGCCCCAGTGAAAAACAGCGATATGTTATTCTTTTTTTAAGTAGTTAAGGGATAAAACCCATAGAAATTCATCGAAGTAAGATAGTTCAGTATGGTGATGCATTTCTGTCACTGCAGCAAGAGTACGAATGGACTAGGAAAGACACCTGTAGCAAAACGTGGTTCAGTAAAGATGTAGAAACTAGAATGCTGCAGACTCGGGAAACATAACTTTTATTTACAAAACTGTGGCCATTATTAGGTGCCGAACCTTACTACCGAACATCACATATCAAAACAAACATTCGAACTACTTGTTACAGCGGGCGACTCCTACTTTTGAAGCCGTCAGAGGTTGCTTTCTGCGCCCTCACCTGGCAACATGAAAAGAATATTTAACAACGCCATAGCTCCTAACCAAAACCAAAACATTTTCTCACACAACAGCATAAGCGAGAGTTGGTTATGCTGACTCTCTTTTGGGATGAGCAAAAGGTTATTTTCGTGCACCAAATACCCAGATGGTAAAGAGTCACCACTGCAAGATTTCCTCCTGAACTAGCTACGTCCTACAGTCAGGTCCAAACGTCGTGGACCTCTGAATATAGGTTTTTTGTTACAACATGACAATGTTCCACCTTATGCTGCCCATTCAATTGTCGCAACCATAAAGTAGAGATTTGAGAATCTTCCAAATCAGCGTTATTCGCCAGACCTCGATCCCCATTATGTCATTACCTCATCCCCATGATGTCCCCATGATTTTAATGCGTGGGGACCCCCCAGAGAAAGAGGCGATAGTGTACAAGCCTTTCAAGTCTGACGAAGAGGTGCATGAGTGCTAAAATAGCAGCCTAAAGAAAATTTTTCAAGCAATATCCACGGACCTCCAAATCACTCGAATACTTTTATTGCACGTCAGGGAGACTACGTCGATAAATTATGCAAGTATATTTTATTTCTATTCAATAAATTACAAGATAAAAAAAATATTTAAGATTTTCACTTTCGTAGATTTATCATATAAAGCCACTGATCCCAATCTCCTTCATTAATCTAACGCAGATACAACTATTCAAAACGTGTTACAATAACTTTTAAAAACAAGATACTATTCATTATATCAGCAAAACAGCCTCAACAAGGAATTACTTTCCAGAATGCCTGTACATGTTGTCTATGAAAAATAATTTTTTTTTAAAAATCAGTGGAATTTTATAAACTATCTATTCTTCTTTAATTTTTACTAACACGCTCGGAACAATAGCTTAATCAATACTCCGTAATTCACTTTAAACAGAAAAAAAACTTCACAATAAACTGCAAAATGCTTACTCTAATGAAATTCTGGTAAAGACAACAAGCCATATTCAATGAACATTCTTGAATAACACGGACACTTCCCTCTCCCCCTGAGCATTTTAATCACTAACAATTAACTGGTCTTCAATGGACACAATTAAGACCGGCTAATTTATTCTTTACTTCACTCTCAACAAGTGAATGATTTTCTCTCAAAGTTTGTTTCTTTTTTTTTTTTTTTACAATAACAGACTCTCTCTCTCTCTCTGAATGCTCTTAATATCCTATGTTATCCATAAAAAAGAGACTTTTTCACTTTGACATAAACAATTATCTAGTGCATTCGCATATATTTAACTTGCATTGATTTCAATTAACAGCAAACTGTCTTCCCTCTTGGGCTGAAAAATGCTTAACTATTTCCATTAACTTTTTTTCCGTGATTATAAACAAATTTCTTTTCGGTGAAAATTTTGCAGCGAAAAACCTCTTTACGCAAAACCACTTTAAAAAAAAGGAAGCCTAATATATTCAGCTTCACTGCAGTCTCCATTTTGATCAGAAATATTTTTTATCCAATGGAATCACATAAGGCTAAGATGAGGGAATTTTTTGGAATATTAAAGCCTTTATCCGATGAAAATAGGATAGTTACTTAGGAGGTGAAAATTACTTTTTCAAGAAAATAACTAAGCAACAGAAACATGCCTCATAATTGCGGCTAAAGTAACACGAAATATAAAGTTAATTAATAGCAAAAATAATCTGACACGCATGTAGACACAAGTGTTAAAAATATTTTGCCATTTCTTAATTAACTAATTACGCAATAGATAGTCGTATTTTATTTTCGACCAGTCCTACCTAAGTTCCCCTTTCATTCTCCATTTCCGCATCAGTAGTGCTTCGTAAAACCATGAACAGGCCTCATTGTGGGATCTAAGTAATGAAATGGTCACATATACAGGGTGGTTATAATTAAAGTTCCACTGATCATAAAAGGAAAATTACTGGACAAACTTGGACAAACTTGTTATCAAACTTGGTAATAGTTTAAAGGAGGTCATGGAAATTTCTTTTCCACCAAAAAAAAGTTCAAAAACTCACCACCAGGGGAGAAATGGCGCTGTATGCAATATTGTTAAACGAAATAAGGGTCGGAATCTAACTTAACCTTTTGTTACATGGGTTTAACATTTTGTATACCCTTTTGTTTAGGTCAATTATTAAACATTGACCTAAACAAAATTACCATTTAAAGTGTGGGCATTCCGGAAATCGTTTTCTTACAGATCGCTAATTTGTGAGTTTTGAAGCCTGAATTCGGCCCGAAGACACGAAGATATCGGTTTAAAACGCTTTTAATCGTTTCTAAAACGAAACTGTTTATGAGGTATGCAAAACCGCAATAGCTTGTAATTGGCTTACGGCAGAAAGAAGCAAATGATTTATGCAGATGCGCTTTACGCGTCATTTGATTTTAAAGTAAAAGTGAGCCTGTTTGTCAGAGTTCTCATTGTTACGAATCGATAATGTCTCTAACCATGCAAGACCGTGCTTTTCTCGTTAAATGTTATTATGAATGTGATAGCAATGAACAGTTTGCTTTGCAAAGGTATCGTTCAGTTAGAGGAATACGCCGAGGGCCAGTGACACCGTAGGGTTTGAGGAAAAGGATGGCAAAGTTTGAAGCCACGGGTTTGTTTTCTGTTGCACCTGGCAAGGGAAGGAAACTTGTTTCTGTGGAAACCGAGGTGGCTGTTGCATTAGCAGTGGAGGAAGCAACAATGGAAAGCACACTTGGTACGTGCCGCGTACGTGCTGTCGCACGTCAAATGGACGTACCATGGAGTACGGTGTACAAAATTGTACATGTTCAAGAATTCAAATGTAACGATCTTGCTGCAAGAGAATCTTTCGCTTTGGAATTCCTTGCACGGATCGAAATGGACGAACATTGGCCATGGAACATTTTGTGGACAGTTGAGGCTCATTTTTACCTAAATGGCGATGTCAACACCCATAACTGCTGGATTTAGGCCAAACATATCCCTCATGTTATCTACCCAGTTCTACTGCATTCTCCTAAAGTCACCGTTTGGCGTGGTATGACAGCTAGTTTCATAATTGGACCATTTTTCTTTGAAGAGCAGTCGTCAGCTGGACCTGTTATATGCGCTACTGCGACTGCAGCTCGCTAGTCAATGTTAAGATGTTTCGTGATACCTGAACTCCAGCAACGTGGCATTTTAGACACCACGATTTTTATGCAGGACAGGGTCCCACCGCACATTGGTACATGTGTCACACTGTTACCTAAGTAACATTTCACGAATAAACGGATTATAGGTCAAAACTTCCCCACAAAATCGCCACCCCGGTCACCAGACCTCAACCCCTGTGACTTCTGGCTATGGGGTTATCTCAAAAGCACTGTTTATGGTGATAATCTAAAGAATTTAGCCGTATTCAACGATGCGATACACCGACATGTCCGTAACATTCCTCCTGATATGCTAAGAGCTAGTTGAGAATGCAGTAATACGATTTGCTTTCGGAAAATGGTGGACGCCACATTGAATATGCTTTGTAACACGGTTCAGAAACGACTAAACACATTTTAAACCGATGTCTTCATGTCTTATTCGGTTTAACAATATTGCGTACAGCGCCATTTACCCCCTGGTGGTGAATTGTTGAACTTTTTTTTTTTTTTGGTGGAAAAGAAATTTCCATGACCTCCTTTAAACTGTTACCAAGTTTGATAACATTTGGTCCAGTAGTTTTCCTCTTATGACCATTTCAAAGTGGAACTTTAATTATAACAACCCTGTATAATATGGATGTATGACGTATCCATTCGAAAAAAGTAAGCAGTGAGTCAAGACAGGGGAAATTCTCGAGTTAGCAACAAAGCGACTGGGCTAGAAATAGCTTTTCTAAGCCAAAAGAAAGCAATTGTGGCTCAGATCAGGGAACCCGAAGAGAAGTAAACTTAAGATTACATACTATCTGTTGAGATGTAGGTGTGAAAAGGTTTGCTTGCTCGTTGTCATATCTGCGAATATTTTTATCCGCAGAAGAGGGAGTGTTATTGCCTCAAGAGAGGTTGGACTTCTATACGTCACACCCGAGTCTGGTGTACATATGAATACAAGGAAATAGAAACATACATCATACAATCACAGAAGGACTTTAATTAACAAACGATCACAGACGATGGGTTGCAGCTCCCATTTCTAGATGGGGCTTCCATTGCAAGCGGAACACTGACGAGTTTCCCAGAATACAACCAACTCTTATGGGGGAATCGAATCCGCGCCCCCAGCGGGACAGGCCAATGCCTTAACCACTTAGCCTCTGGGTGACGTATGCAAAGGTAGTGCAATTGAATCAGAGCTTCTAAGCTATCTATATAATTTACTTTAAAAGAGTAATCTCTGGTTAGTATTGCTGTAATCCAGTAAATAACTGCTATTTTGTTCATGAACTTTTCAATTGTAAGCTTAATTACAGCACTAGCAGATGTTTTTCTATTTTTTGAGTTGCATTTTAGTTTCTTTCTACAAGAAACCTTAATAGAACAAAGTTCATTAGTTTAGAAGTTAAGACATCTTTACACACCTTATTAAGGTTTTTCTTATTGGTGTCGTTTTTTTCTTCGTTTCTTGGAAACTATTAAATTTTCTGTCCAGATAACTCACGAAACATTAAATACGATACTGGATGATTCAAAATAAATCATCTAATAATAAAATATTATATTTCTGAATTCAACACAACAGAGCGACTAGTGATACGTCACCCTGAAGAGGGTGTATCCAAGTTTTGTCTGACGCCATATAAGTGATGCTCGTGATTTCTATCTTCTTGCAATAACCGTATATCTTTCATAAATACAAGAGGATCATAAAGAAAAATGTTGGACTCGATATCATGATTTTAAACTTGATCCCGATCACCGACAGCAAAAATTTATTGTATCCCATGGAAGACATTTGTAATACAAATCCAATATATATATATATATATATATATATATATATATATATATATATATATATATATATATATATATATATATATATATATATATATATATATATGCTAGCTGAAAACCCGCACTTCGCTATGCAGTACATTCAAATTACAACGGTCAATGTATGCAATTAATGCCAATACATATATATATATATATATATATATATATATATATATATATATATATATATATATATATATATATATATATATATATATAAAGTACGACGATCAATGTGTACAATTGATGTAAAAAAAATACATTTATAAAAAAATCGTAAGGGATATTTTATAGACAAAATAATGTAGGATAAAATGTTCAAATTAAATCTAATAGGACATACTAAAATATATAGTACAGTTAATATAGTACAGTTTGAGGAGCATATCTTTTACTGTATTTTAATATTTTCTTAGATAATGTCCAATCGTCTGACGCATTAGCAAGAAAAGAAAATATTTTTTGTCTATTTCGTTGTTATGACATGACGATAAATTTATTTAAAGTATCAGAAAAAGAAATCACGTGATGAACCTTTAATAATTTAAATTCTAAAAATTAATCTTTAAAAATTCACCAAAAATCAGAAAATCAAGGTAAAGGTTCGAAAAAGATTTCATTTTAAAGGAATTTTTATTATCTTTCTCGTGATATAAATTTTATAACTCTCAAATTATTATTTTAAATGCAAACTTTAAAAAACGTTAGTAAAACAGCTTAAAAATATAATTTTTAAAAAATCGAAGAAGAATTTTTCAAAAATCTTTCTTAGTGCACCTTACACTATAAGAAGAATCACCATGCAAAATTTCAGCCCTTTAGGTCCAGCGGTTTGGTCTGTGCGTTGTATGTCAGTCAGTCACTTACGGAACTGTTTTATATCTATACTAATATATAAAGAGAGAGAGCGGATTTTGTATGTGGAGCGTAATCTCTGGAACCACTGCACCTATTTGAAAAATTCTTTCACTATTCGAAAGGTACATTATTCCAGATGGACATAGGCTATATACTATGTATATCTGATCAGCAGGAAGATTGTTAGGGGCCTAAATGCTGAGCTGATGATTCACCTTTAAAACTTTTCCTTTGTCAACTATAGTCAAGTAACGATAGCAACACATCAAACGATATTTTCATTTATTATCAGTAAAATATTTCACATTTGAATTTTCTTCGTCAACCATAGTCAAGCAACCACAGCAACACATCAACTTACATTTTCATTTATTATCAGTGAAACATTTAATATTTTAAAGATTTAAGTTGAGGAGGTATTGATAAATACAAAAAGGATTTTTTAAATTGGCAACGTTTAAGGGTTTATTGAAGAAAATTACATTTGGAACTACGCTTTTTGTTGAACATTTAAGGTAAAAAAAAGATTTACAATTTATTAGTTATCAACTGGAAATTTATTGGTATAATATTACAGAACTTTATTTAACTTATAAACTTTATGTTTTTGAATTTATGCACAATTTGCGTAAATCGTACTTGAATTATTGAAATTTATTCAAAAATCTGTGTGTTTCATTGAAACTGTGAAATTTATTAATTATTTAGAATAGGCCTATATTTGTTCCTTTATAGGTGAAAAAGCATTGCTTCAATTGAGTTGAAATTTTGTATAGGTATAGTTGATAGTTCATATTAAAACATAGGCATTATTTTTTGAAAATCGGGCCCCGGAGTTTTTTTATTAATGTTTTAATGATTTTGCCTCTAAAATTTGCGTATTTCGACAGCTTCCGTGGCTGTCCTCGCTGACAACGAGACTATGGGGCCGAATCGTACCAAAATCGGCACGCGGGTGGCCCCCGGACACGATTCATTCCTTGACGTAGCCGGATTTTTGATTTTTTAATTTTAAAAAAGTTATTAAATATTTTTGTACCATTTTTGGTGCTGTTTTCGTGTGTGGACTCTGTAGCAGATAGGCTATTGGTCCGAATCGTATCAAAATCAGCATGCGGGTGGCCCCGGACACAATTCAGGGCCTGACGTTACAGTTTCCAATAAAAATTTCTTTTGCCATCACCATCAATAAATCCCAAGGTCAAATATACAAATATATTGCACTTGAATTGCGGGAAGATTGCTTTACTCATGGACATATATATGTTGGACTCTGTAGTTCAGGAAATGCGGAGAATCAATTTATTTTAAACCTAAGAAAAACGAAACAAAAAATGTGGTATACCATGAAGTTTTAAAATAAATTATACCTACCTAATATCTACTTAAGATATATAATTGTTCAACCCCGACGAAGTCGGGACGGGCCGCTAGTATATAGATAAAACAGTTCCGTAACTGACTCACAGATAAAGCAAAGACCAAACTGCTGGACCTGAAGGGCTGAAATTTTGCATGGCGATTCTTCTTATAGTGTAAGGGTGCACTAAGAAAGATTTTGGAAAAAATTTTCTTAGATTTTTTTATTTAAATTTTTAAGCTGTTTTTGTAAGATTTCTTAAAGTTTGCATTTAAAATAAACTTAGGGTTATAAAATTTATATCACGAGAAAGATCATAAAAATTCCTTAAAAAATGAAATCTTATTCGAATATTTACCTGAATTTTCTGATTTTTGGTGAATTTTTAAAGATTAGTTTTTAGAATTTCATTTATTAAAATCTGATCACGTGGTTTCTTTTCTTTTTGTGATACTTTAAATTAATTTTTCGTCACGTGCATGACAACGAAATAAATTGACAAAGAAATATTAAAATACATTAAAAGATAAAATTTAGCCCCTAAACTAATGAGATGGAAGTTTTTAAAGAACTTAATTCAAATTGGTATGTTTTATGGATATTAAACATACAAATTAATTGCATACATTGACCGTTGTATTTAATTTGAACATACTCCGTAGCGAAGCACGTGTATTCAATTAGTATAATACGAGTATATAAAGGTAAGTTCTTCATGTACTATTTTTTTTTTACAATTCAGAAAGCGAAATAAAAGATCAAATGTTATTAAATAGTTATAATCATAAAATAATTTATCCTCATTGCAACTATAGATTCTAGATAATTCCTCCCACACTCTCAAAAAATTGTTACTCGGATAAATCTTTTTCTTAAACACAGTACAATGATTCTACACTGCTTTCCGGGATTTCCTTAGTCAAGAAATTTCAACTTTCATCCAACAAGTAAAATTACTTTAGCGAAACTTTTGCTGAATTGTACCGAAAGGAATTTCGATAATTTTGATCGATGAGACACCCGGAAAAAAAAATGTATTTTCTATCATTTAATTTTCTCCGCAAAATACTGCAAGACTTGGTAACAAGCTAATAATAAAAACTGAATGAAACTTTAAATGTAGAAGTGGCGCGAATAAAATGCTTGCCCATAGGGAATATTTGGCACCGGAATTGTTCAAGCGCAAGGTTTCGTTCGTGCATATCGTTAAATACACATGAGGAACAAAAGAATTGCTTAAGTTTTCTTCGTGTATTCCGGATAACAGACCGTTACTACCTTTAATTAGTCAACGATGGTTATCTATGCCTTAAAACAGTGATTCTAAACCTTCCCGTGGTCGAGTGCACATCGAAATTTTTCCGGAATCATGGCGGTCACAATCAATGGTTTTTCTATCACCGATGATCATCATTTACATAACTGAATTTTTTTCATTAAACAATATGTTACCAACCTTCTAATATTATTACAGTCGAACCCCGTTATAGCGATCCCGGTATATAACGAACTCACGGATATAACGAATGAAAATTTGGTCCCGCCGTTTTCCCATTGTACGTAATTTAATTAGTATTCCGTCAGTTTAATGTAAATGATTTTAGTCGATTTAATTCATTAATGATCATTTTCAATAGATTTTATCACTTTTGAATACATCATTATTAAATACACATTGCAACTAAAGAGTTATACATTTCGTGAACTCTTTAGTTGCAATGTGTATATGTTTAACATTTTTCTGAACGGTTCGGATATAGCGAACCACCGGATAAATCGAAAAAAAACCTTTGGTCCCTTGAAGTTCGTTATAACGAGGTTCGACTGTACAATGATGTTTTGAAAAATAATAATAAAAAGAATAAAAAAAACTAAAATTTTGATTATTTTATTATATAAGTAGGTACATGGAAATTAAAAAAACAAGTAGTATAAATGGATTTATTATTTAAAATACTTTCTTTAAAATTTAATGAGAATTTTGGCTCTAAACTGAATTGGGTAATTTTTCATCAATTTTTATTCAACAGTACAGCACCAGTCTTCTAATATTATTACAATGATTATGTTTTGAAAAATAATAGAAAAAGAAGATAAATAAATAAAATTTTGATTATTTTACTTTATAAATAGGTATATGGAAATAAAAAACTAGTATAAATGGGTTTATTACTTATAAATACTTTATTTAAAATTTAATGAGATTTTTGGCTCTAAACTGAGATGGGTAATTTTTCATCAATTTTTATTCAACAGTACGTTACCAACCTTCTAATATTAATATAATGATTATGTTTAAAAATCCTTTTAAAAAAATAGGAAACATAAATAAAATTATTTTATTTTATTTTATAAGTAGGTACATGGAAATAAAAAAACAAGTAGTATAAATGGGTTTGTTACTTATAAATACTTTATTTAAAATTGAATGAGATTTTTTTACTCTGAACTGAATTAGGTAATTTTTTGTAATTTGTAATACAAGCATATATCCGTAAGCAATCGTCCGGATGTTAATCAGTAAGTTGAGATCTGCATTTTAATTTTATAATATTCATTGCTGAAAATAAGGCTTCGCACAGATATTTTGAACCGAAGGAAGATTTTATTTTATAGATAGCATTTTTAAAACTAGGAATTTTTTTTTACGATCAACGAGATTCAAAAAGTTCTTAGCACACGAAGAAATCAAACATCAGACGAAAGAAATTTCAAGATCAAGTCATGCACATTCCAACGCATTCCCGGTTGCACGTGCGCCCTCGGTAACAGGGTTGCGAAACACTGCCTTAAAATATTGCCAATTTTTACTAGCGATCAGACCCAAAGGTGAAGGTCCTTCCCCTTTACTGGAATATAAATAATTAGACTGAATCCTTCAGTCTAATTATTTATATTCCAGTATCTTTGAAACTGGACTAAAACATGATTCAAGGCAAATGATTTACATTAACCGTGGCATATTATGACACAAAAAGAGTCATTTTTACCATGTTTTTATTAACTCGCTTTCTTGTTTGTTTGTTTGTGTGTGTGTGTGTGTGTTTGTCCAGTACAAATCTTGCTATCGATTTTTAACTCACTTCTCCACTAGCTAGACATTTGAAACTTTTAGAATAGCTCAGAACACGATGACAATGGATTATTTTAATAGTTTTAGCCATCTTTAAGCAGAATTGATTTCATTTTCAGTTAATTTTGTTTTCTAGAATGGTGCAGCCATCTATCGGCAGGGACGGGAATGAAAAGTTAAACGCAAGTTAACTTCCTATTCTCGAACTAAACGATTGATTACGCATTTGATCATTTTCTCTCAAAGTGATGTGATAATTCATCAAAAAAAATTTAAAAATTATTTATTAATACATAGAATTGTCAGTTTGTATGATACAACAGAAAATTTAAAAACATGGTGTATAAAAAGTTCTTTTTATCTTGTAATTATTGTATAATATAGCTATTAATACACAATTTTCTGACTAAAGAGTAACACATTTACACGTAAGGTTTATTGTTTCCTTTCATAAACAAGACACTATGTAGAAATACTTGAAACTAAAAAATGTTGCCAGTAATTGAAAGCCGACTATTAATCATTTTTTTTCTTTCTAACTGCAGATTTGAATTAGAAAGACATATGCGAATCAAACATATATGCAACAGAGATCATAGAGCAATGCAATGAAGCATTTACCATCGCCTAATGAGAAGATCAGTTCTTTCCCATGAACAAGTCTTCGACGGCTGATTTAGCGCAAAGCTCTAAACAAGGTAGTGTCCATTCATCGTTGAGAGTGTCCGTAGATTGTACAAAATTCGCTACAGAAAATTCCCAAATGGAAAATATGAAACCCCGAGACAATCATGGCCCTTTAAATCAACAAAAAGTGCCAAAACCTACAGACCTGTTTTGTACGGTACTAAAGCCACGGAATCGTGTCCTGGCTTGAAGCAAATTATCTATGGGCCTTCATCTGGTCATTTCCAGACTTATTTATCATACTAAATTTTAAAAAAATGCTACAGTTCTACATACAAAGACAGCAGTCACTCTTCCGATTATAACTGATTCGTATCCTGCACCCATAACAAAGTTGTAAAACATGCCATATTAAATCGCATTAACAATAATTATTTTTCTTAATCTATTAAGAGAATTTAATCCACACAGAATTTGAGATTCATGAGTATTTTCTCAATCACACTAGAGGGGAAAACAGGCTATTCCTCGAAAAAATTCTTCCATGTGTAAATTGACTTTAGGTTACAGATCCAAGTCTGTTCAGCTTTCTGGCAGCAAAAATTGACCTCAGGGCTATAAAACCCAACCTAACTAATAATGTGTAAAGCATGTAATTGGAAAAAAAACTAATGTCCCTTACGTTAATTTCTTTGTGTTAAGTATGTGTCAGGATATGTTTCTCTATTTCAGGTTGTAGTATCACCTTTCTGTTTACAACGCGTAAAAATTAAATACTACCACTATACGATTGTAATTTTGTACGATTTATTTATTATGCACGTAGCCTTTTCCTTTCTTTCGCACATGGCTGCAGGCTTCACGTGGTCATATTCTCAACGTGTAGTACCCCTTGCTCATCGTAAAGTCATTTCGTAATCCTATTGCATCTACCATAAATTTTATGTACATGCTTAATTATGTCCACCATTAGCTTTCTAAATGTAGCAATGTGGTCAACTTAATTATTATTTCTCACTTCATTAATTTCCCCATAACAAAAGTTCAATTCCATAACAGTTGGTAACCAAAATATTCCGTAACAATACCCCGTTCTTTCGTAACACAGTGCTTCCCAACCTTTCTATCGCCTCGGACCGGTCAACGTTTGATAATTTTACCACGACCCGCTGAGGGAGGACGTTGATTGTTTATATTTTTGATTGTTTTGATTTAATAATTGATGTCATTATAATTTTGATGTATAAATGACGTTACGTTTATTTATTGTTCAATGAAAAACTCGTTTTGATTATTTATTTGTTTCCTTTTTTTTCTTTCTTTCAGGAAAGCGCATTTATTTTCAATTTTATGACTGCAATTTTAATTCATAATCTTGAAATGTTTAATAAACAATAAACTAATTTAAAATAGTTACAAGATTTCTTCTGTTACAAAGGTATAAATTAACAAAAACAGGTACTTACGGAAAATTCAGTCGACCATAAAAGTTGGCGCAAATCCGCCAAACCTCCCGGCCGCTTCCGCCGCCAATCATTTTGGCGGCATAAAATCTACAATTGCGAACAAAATAGAAACAAATATGTCTTCTTCTTTGTGAAAACGATGCCACATTAATTCAGCCATATAAGAATATAAGTGGTGTCACGCTGTCCCACGTTGTCTTTTGTTCCGACACTTGGCCGAACCCCACAATCACTTAATGTTTTGTGTATGTACGCCGGTATCCGGATCTACAAAGTTATAATTATGATTAACTTTGAAATGTCTGAAATTAGCAGCTCTTATTTTGTCGGTTTTATAAGCTTTCCACAAAGGAAGCTTAGTCCGAGTCTATTGTACTAGAACCTTTTTCGATGTTATCTTTTATCGCTTGAATAAGCGTTATCGCCTTCCTATCTGGGACTTTTACGTTAAAACACTCGTTGGTCTCCTTGCAAATCCCTCCAAACAACGATTGCTCGAGGGTAATGCTCCCTGCATGGTTTTTACGCTTTGAGAAAAGGCTCTCATCAATTTCGGCAATGAGGTTGGCCCCTTCGATTTTTTCTTTGGCCCTCTTAAAAGACTGTGTGTACCAACTTCTCATAAGTAATTATTCCAATCAATAACAGTCTTGTCACTCTTCGTCTAATTCTTCGTTTCCCATTCAATAGTAGTCAATTCTCTGCGTCAGTTGTAAATAAATCTTAGTGCAGTCACAAATGAAATGATTGAACTCTCGAACCATGTCTCCGAATGGATATTCGCTTCTGACAACTCCTAATATTACAGCGCCATTGAATCTGTGTTTTCAAATAAAGCGCCATATCGTGGCCATTAACGCATTTTTTGGATGACGGTAAGATTTCATACCTTTGAAAGAATTCTACTGCTTATTGTTCTGTAGTTGGTAAATCTCAAATTTTATATATTTTTTTACAACGCAGAGCTACAATAAAACTTAAAACAACGACAGCTTTACTGATAGAGCTAGAAATAGAAACTCTTATTAAGGTAACTTTGAATCACGTATGGTAGATTTTACTATTATTGGCTAAAAATCGCCTCTTGGCGCTATTGCCTTCTTTTGGCGAAAACGGTCGACTGGATTTTCCGTAAGTACCCAAAAACACGACAAAGTCGCCCAAACCCGAGCGAAATACACCACAGCAAATAAAATGGAAATAATTTAATGCCCCATTGGGCGGCCCGGTACCATTAGATCCACGGACCGGTACCGGCCCGCGGCCCGGAGGTTGTGGACCACTGCCTTACATCACTCGAACATTTCAGGAAGTAACACACCAGCCTAACAAGTTCGAGGTTAATATCCTTGGGTTCGACCTGGGAGTTACACTGACTTCTAACAGAGGAAAAAGCCCATTTCTGGCCTTTGGTCAGAGCATAATGATTTTAATTCTTATCATCGCTTAATATACAGTATATTAGCATTGACGCATAAGCCACCTCCTGAAATTAAGGTTTCAAAGTCACCTCATAGACCAACTTTGATACCATCGTTAACTTAAGAAGTCGACGTGATTAACTCTGCATTATTTTTATCTACACGAAATTGGCGCAAAGAAGCTCATCTGTTACGTTAAGAGATTCACCGCCTTACCAAATACCCTTACACCACACTGCGAAAAGAACACAGCCACTAATGATAAGGCTATTTGTCTCAACGGGCCTTCTAACGAGGGCTCTGTTAATAAAATAGAATAGATGTTTAGTTTTCGTTAGGAAATTTCGATGCAAAACGGCTTTCATTCACAGCTGAGTTTATGGGAATTGGATAAGTAAGAATTGTAGTTAGGGTAATTGAAGGACCATTTCTTGACTCTTAAGAATTAAATGAAGAATATTCATCAAAGATTTTCTTACGGGCTGTGATGATAATCTCAAAATGGATGTCGTGTTGCTACATCCAGTTTTTAAGTCAATTGGGCTCGGATCGTAAATTTATTTGGGTTAGTACAATATATTTATTTGTCTTAGGATTTATTTGGGTGCGTTGTGTTTAATATTTATTTTCTTCAATCCAACCCAAAGCTCTGGATGTCGAACTTAGCAACCGAACAAAACTAAATACTATTCTCAGTCTTGCAACCGGCTACGTCCTAAATTACTCCACTCAACTCTATAATTATCTGTCGGCGTTAAATTTGATTCCGACCTTTATCGCAAACATGTAATAAAGCCAGCTTTTTATTTAAAAGCGCTTTACTACAATGGACGCATTTAATTCAAAATTAAATATTTTTAGTAGTTTCAGGTATCTTAAAAAACTATTTAGGGGAGTACGAGTAGATGTTACGGTAAAATGTAGTTCTTCTCTTATTTTTATCTCACAAAATTAACTGTGGATTGCTCATTTGAGTTCTCAAAGAGAAATCGCAGATGTGAACAGATAAGAAGTTAAGTAAAAAAAAGGTAGGTTAACGAAGAGGAACGATGTGTTGGGGCGATTTGGTTAAGAAAAAAGGAAATGTGGAACATATGTACAATATGGAAAATGGCCGTGGGAATAGTGTGTTAATGACATAAAATGCCACACGTACGACAGGGTGGAGAGTAAGACATATGGCAGAAACGAATAATCCAATAGAAGAGAAGTAAAAATAGTGGTCGACCAATTGAAGAAGAAGGCGGTATTTTGGAAGCAAGGGCAAAAATTTAGACCCAAAAAGAAAAGAGATAGACACTTTTGCGCTCCGATATAGAAATGTATAGACTGACGAAGGAGCAGAGGTATTTTTAGAGTACGAGCGACACGTAAGGCAGAGAGAGATATCTGCAGGACTTAGAGTGATAGCCAAATGAGTAGTGGCAGATAGAATAGAAGGAGATGATGATGACACCTCACAATTAGATAAGAAGGAATCAACTTCATAATTCCTGCGTCTGAGTAAAAGAAGGAAATAGCCTGTTTCATGATCGCAATCCCGAAAGAGCAGACAGCCCTGGTAATCAACTCCCGGCGAGCAGAACTCCAGTGAATGCAGCCGAACGGACAATTGAATGAAAGGACAGCAACACTCACTCCTCAAGGTTCCTGACCCCATAATACCTCGAGGAACACCCACCGATGACAGACCGTATTTTGTTCTAGTATGCAGATTTGGAAGGAATCACCTCAGGCCCAGCGACGTTAGCAGAGTTTGATGTTAAAAGATCCATCAGCGAAGGTATTGTGCCGTCTTTTATTGATCCCTAATGAATGTGTATGTAGCGGGCCTCTCATCCTAAGGTCAGTTTTGCTATGAGTATAATATATGATGTTGAATTAAATGAATATATTTAAAAAGATTCTAAGGACCTCCTATCTTAAATAAGTAATCGATAGGAATATAATATATGCATAATTGATGTATACATAACAGTAATTATTAAGTAAATACTAGAAGTTGCAATTATGAATTATATATGTACGTGTGAACTTTCAATAAATTCATCTGTTATTAAGCAATCAGATAATCTGTGGTTTCTACAAACACAACGCATGATACTAAATGTTTTCTTTTGGTTGGTCAAACAGATAGTAATGAGTTAATTAATAGTTTGGCAATACACTCCAAATTAACTACTGTGACCAACATGATATACGATCACGAATAATCCATAAACTATTATATTTGGTCACATGACCTTACTCCTAGCTCCCATCTCCAACGAAACCCATTATAAACGGGTGTAAAGTCATTTACAATACTTGTTATGTGTCCAAGGGGAGACGCAATTGAAAACTTAATATTTTAGGGGTTTCCGATATCTTTAAAAACGGTGAAAAAGAAACGTAAGGTGGAAATTCGGATATCAACGCTTGTTGTGTGTGGAAGAAGAGTCATAATCCAAATTTAAATGTTCTTGTGGTCTCGAATATCCACGAAAACGAAGAAAAGGTTTAAGATTTATCATTATCTATCTCAATCTATTATTATCTATTTGGTTCACCCTATGAAGTCTGAAAATGAAATCTACAATGATTTAAATAAAATCTAATTTCTAGATTATAAATCAAAATACTTGCCTTTTTATTTCAAATATATTTAAATACCTGTTTGTGTGCATAGGGGGGGGGGAAATAAGTTCCTTCGTAGCTATATAGTATACTTCATCCAGAAATTTCCTAAAAGGGTTATACCTCTGCAGATGAATAGAGATTAACTGGGTAGACGATCAAAACCTGAGTGGATGTAATTGTGTAGTAGAACACATTAACCTCGGTCTCGCAACTTTATTACTAAATGGCAACACTAATTGGCATGATGCATTACACCAGGGGTTCTCAAAGTGTTCTCCGTGGTGCCCAGGGGTGTCGTGCATCGGCACGCACCATGCGGCTAATAAGAATAAAGCCCTTTACACAAACTATAATGTATTTATCTTCATTTTAACGTTTCTCCATAACGGTCCTCCGGAAAGCAAAACCGTCCGTCCGTACCTCGCGAGTTATAATTTAGGCAGCGCTCCAAAGCCAGTCTGTATCACTTGGACAAGCAGTAAACAGTTAAACAGAAAAGTACCAAAGTTCGTTATAATTTTGACATACATATACGTACAGTGGTGGCAAAAAGTCCTGAAGACACTTAGTTTTTTGGCTAAGTTTTACGTTTGACTTAATTTTTCGTTATGAAATTATCGTTCTATCTTAACTATTGTTATTGATTCTAAAGTATTTTTTCATGTTGATTTCAAATCTGTTACTAGTTTTTTAATGCCGCAAGTAATTTTTGTAGTACAGCTGACTGAACACAAGAATGTGTATTATGTAAAGAATAACACAATATAGAATTACATATTATACGTAGTAGAATAACACAAAAATTTACAAATATGGTACTTTTAACATGCATTTTGAAAATTTAGTTGTTATATGTTCGAACATCAATATTTTATGGGCCAGCCGTCGGCTTTAACTACGACTCTGTATCTTTTTGGCATAGAATGTACCAATTACACAAGATGTTCTTTCGTGACAACATGGTTAAAGGAAAATATTAAAGCTTCAATTAACTCACGTTTGTTTGAAGACTTTTTCTTTGAAATATCATAACCAATTTTATAGCATATGTTCTCTATCATATTAAGATTCAGATATTGTCCTGGCCAGTTCATCCTATACACAGTATTGTCTACGAATCATTTCTGGACTACTTTTGCTCGATTACATGGAGCATTATCGTCCTAAAAAATCCACGACTGATCCCCAAATAGATCTCCCGCTGTTGGTAGCAATTTATTTTGTAGTATTTCAATGTAATCCTTGGCTTTCACTGTTCTGCCCACGATGTGAAGTCTTCCAACACCACGAGAAGACATGCCCCATATCATCACTTTCGTCGGGTGCTTTACTGTGGGCTTCAGACACTGATTGCTGTATTCCTCATGAGTGCGTCGTCTTACATAGGCACTACTTTGGTTACCAGAAATACAAAACTGACTTTCATCACTAAATATTATCTTATCCTAGTCTTTAGTAACCCATAACGAATGATCCCTTGCCCATGCGAATCTCCTCTTATGTTGAAAATTGGTCAGTAATGGCGAGCTTTGCAGCTTCGTAATCCCATTTCCAGCAGTCTTTCTCTCAAAGTTCTTGGGAAGACATTCCCATACGATGTCAGGTCCATTGTTTCAAAATTAGAGATGAATTGGGCTTTCTGTTTGAAAGTGAAATCCTGTTCTATACCCTGTCTTCACGTAAAGTTGTTTTTCTCTGTCGTCCAGATCGTTACCTGTCCGCAATAGAATTTGTTTTAGATTATCTTTTCAACGTTCTCACAACAATAGAACGATCACATGGTACTTTTGAAGCAATTTGGCGCATAGAATAACCTTCTTCCTTCAAAAGTATTATTTTGTACCTTTTATTTTCAGGCAGGAATGAAATTTTACCCATAATTCCAATATTTTCCACACACAACTGCTTTCAATACACTAAAACATTCTATACATTCTGCTTTCAACTCTTTATCACTACTGCTCTCTGACTGGTTGAATAACGGAGCATTAAATTAGTTGAAAAAACAGTCACTTATTTTTACAGTGACCTTGTGCTTGTCTTATCAGGGTTTCTCAAAATATCGATGAAACTATTTACTTTTACATGAATTATACAAACAGGTTTGAAATCAGCATGAAAAAATAAATTAGAGTCAATTACAATAGAAAAGATAGTACGATAATTTCATAACAAAAAATTAAGTCAAACACAAAAATGAGGCAAAAACATGAGTGTGGTCAGGAATTTTTGCCACCACTGTATATATACATACGTACATACATATAGATACATATATACATAACACATACATACATATATACGTGCAAGAGAGGTAAACAACGATAAGTAATCCTACGTTAATAACCCCCGGTAGTTTCGTTAGAAGAACCTACCTGAAATTTTTTTTTGAATTTTATTGGAAGAGCTATGCTACAGAATTATTACCGCCATTGCTGAAGTAACGCCAGACATACCCTGCCGTGTGAGACAGAAAGTTGATTTCGAATGAGACATCAACAGAATTACAAGGGGACAGTTTTTTCAAACTTAAACCTTCTGTGTTCAAGAGTAACACTGCATTTACGTTGAGATAAAAAGGTTCTCGTGCGGCAATTATCATTCTGTTACATTATTCACTATCAAGTGTTTCGGTCTTGTCACTTGACTCGGTTCTAAATTACGAGACCGGCTTGTAGGGGGTAGTGCTGGCCGCCTATATGGTGCCGCCTTAAGGGGACAAGGGACCTTCAACCTCGATTTTGTTAAATTTTCAATATTTTTACTCTTATGTACAAAATGAGAATAATTAATAACATTTTATACTACAATGAAGGTTCTTAGAGTTTACAAATAAGTATTTTGTTGAAGAATAAGACTTGTGTTTCAAAAAATTCTTCAAAAATGCTAGATTATTTCAAAATGCTCCGTGATCATTCATTTTCATATGATTTCTTCGAAATTTCTCAGGATTGTCAAAATAAGTGTTTGCCACGAAACTGTGCATCATTCTTTGAAACCAAAAATATTTTAAAAATTCAAAGACCATGGAATAAAGCAAAAATATTAAAAAAATAACAATCAGAATAAAATATAATTGTTTATGGCTTTAGAATCATATATAAAAAAATCTATACACTGTTATGTTTATATATATACGATAAAGTTAGATTAAAAAAATAGAGGTTTTTAATGGATTTAGAATGCACATAGAGATTTTTGAAAAAATATAGCAGTTTTGAAAAACATTTTGAAAAGCAAACATTATTCTGAAACAAAATCCTTATTTTGAATTCTAAGGTTCTTCAATGTAGTAAAATAGATTACAAATTAGTCTCCTTTTGTATATAGAGTTAAAAACTGAAAATAAAAAAATTCGATGTTGTGGGTCCCTCGTCCCCTTAAAAGCATGGCCAGCAATTTTGCGGTGTGAGTTAGGACGGCCGTCAGCACTCGATGTTGACCACTACAGGTCTCGTGTCTGCAAGGCGTTACCTGCCTGGTAATTCACATTCGGGTGAATTTCTAGAGACAAGTGCCTCCGCATTTGAAAAAAAAATATTCACTAAGTTGGTTACACTCTTTTGAAACACACTAAATGATATACAATGAATATCATCTATGATGGGACAAAAAGCAAAATATTAACCTATTAACCTCTTTCCTCAGATTCAGGATGTTGGAATTTGTCAAAGTATATATTTGTGGGTTGTATATAATATGTACTTACGAACATTTTACATATTATGTAAAAATTTACAATCTTACACAGTATAATCTCTCGCTCAGTACATGTCCTTAATTATTCATTTTTGTTCAAATGTATAATATTTTAATACTGCACAGTGTACTATTTCCTTGTAGTTTAACTACAAGTTTCGCCGTCAATAAAGTCAAAATGTTATAATACACGGCTTTTGAAAATTGCTAGATTGAAATGAGCACTGATTATGAAATTTTATAATCCTTCAATGTTGTATTATGGATTACTTTCGTTTAAACCGAAACTTTTAATCTTCGTCAATCCCAAAGGTGACTTACATGCTTTTATTTTTCCCATATAAGTACAATTCAGATATTCTAATCACTCAGACTGAAACACTAGACACCGTTTCTGCATCTACTAAAAGAAAGAAAAAAAAAATATTCCCCCCAATTACTTAACAAACTCCCTCCCATGAATTCACTTCTTCATTCCAACAAAAACAAAACTTCAGTAAAAGAAAATGGCAATTTTGCAGTCTTCGCTATTTACCAAACACTCTCACACCTCACACACTAGCGTCAGGAAAAGAAGCTGAGAGCCATAACGTGAACAGGGTATTCCCCTTTTTTTTCTTCTCTCGGAGATTCCAGATTAGATTACTTTAGCAAAATAGAATAGAGAGCGCTTAGTTTTCACCACGACACCTCTTGGATGAGAAAATCGGGTTTTTTTCCTCTCTCTTCTTAGAAATAGACATGCATTTAGATGGACTAACAAAGCCAACATCCACGGTTGTTGACGATGGATAGCTGCATTTCGATTTTATTATCGACTCACGTGTTATCAGATACAGGAAAATATCAATCAGTGTGAATATAAAAAATGATTTTAAACGCGTCTTTATAAGCGAATTATAAGTCTATGAATGTGTAAGGAAAAAATTTTTTCAGATAGTCTCGTCTAAAGAAAGTACCGTGAGTTATTAACGTAGGATTGCTTACCGTTACCTCTTTCGTATGAATACATGTATGTATGTGTTATGTATATATGTATCTATATATATGTACGTCCGTGTATATATATATATATATATATATATATATATATATATATATATATATATAAATATATATATGTACGTCCGTGTATATATATATATATATATATATATATATATATATATATATATATATATATATATATATATATATACATATATATATATATATATAAATATATATATGTATATATATACATATATATATATATATATATATATATATATATATATATATATATATATATATATATATATATATATATATATATACATATATATATATATATATATAATATATATATGTATATATATACATATATATATACATATATATATATATATATATATATATATATATATATATATATATATATATATATATATATATATATATATACATATCTAGGTATAAAACAGTTCCGTAACTGACTGACTCACTGACATACAACGCACAGACCAAACCGCTGGATCTAAAGAGCTGAAATTTTGCATGGCGATTCTTGTTATAGTGCAATGGTGCAGTAAGAAATATTTTTGAAAAATTTTTCTTAGATTTTTTTAAATTAAATTTTTAAGCTGTTTTAGTAACTTTTTTAAAGTTTGCATTTAAAATAATAATTTGAGGGTTGTAAAATTTATATCACGAGAAAGATCATAAAAATTCCTTTAAAATGATTTTTTTCGAATATTTACCTCCATTTTCTGATTTTTGGTGAAATTTTAAATATTAATTTTTAGAATTGAATTTATTAAATGCTGATGTGATTTCTTTTTCTGGTACTTTAAATAAATTTATCGTCACGTGCATAACAACTAAATACACACAAAAAAAAATTTTTTTTTCTTGCTAATGCGGCAGACGATTAGACATTATCGAAAAAAATATTAAAATACGATAAAATATATTATGTTCCTCAAACTGTACTATATTTGCTGTACTTTATGCTTTAGTATGTCCTATTAAATTTAATTTGAATATTTTTTTCTACATTATTTTGTGTATAAAAATATCCATTACGATTTTTTTTATAAATATATTTTTTTGCTTTTTTTTCCATCAGTTGTATACATTGATCGTCATATTATTATAAATATAAATATATATATATATATATATATATATATATATATATATATATATATATATATATATATATATATATATATATATTGGCATTAATTGCATACATTGACCGTTGTATTTAATTTGAATGTTCTCCGTAGTGAAGTGCGGGTTTCCAGCTGGTATATATATATAGATATATATCTATATATATATATATATATATATATATATATATGTGTGTGTGTGTGTGTATACATATAGTATATATATATGTATAATATATATATATGTCAAAATTTTGACGAATTTTGTTAATTTTTTGTTAAACTGTTTACTGCTCGCCCAAGCGATACAGACTGGGTTTGACAAGCTGCCTAAATTATAACTCACTACGACGGGTGGTTTTACCAATTGAAATTTTGCTTTCCGGAGGGCCGTTTTGGAGGAACGTAATTCTACGTTAAAATTGCTGTAAAAAGAAAAATGTTTTTACAGTTGGACGTCTTTTGCAAATTTCTTGGTCGCATATTTTTTTGCGGCTGTGGGTAAATGTTTTAAATCCCACGCAAATTTTCTTTCAACAAAAGTAAATTATACTAAATTACTTAAATTATACGTTACCGAACTACGTTTAACAGGTATCTCTCCCATTGGATAAGGAAATATTTATAATTTTTATTGTGTTCTTGTGGTAACCGTTTAGCTGGAGGAAAATAGTTTTTATAACATGTAACAAGGGGTGTCTACACTAATGCTAGCCTTGAGTGCATTTGAAAAATTTTTAGAATGCGAATAATAGTTCTCATGACATCCATCTTAACTTTGAAAAATGGTAGAAGAGAATGGTTACAGAAAAGTTGGAAAAGCAGTCTCACTTTTCAGCAACAAGTTTTTGTGATACACTTCCGTCTATAAATCAGTAAAATATATTTAAAAGAGAATAATTTAAATGAGATCAAAAATATTCTCCGATACTTTCCCTTACAGTTCAGTGTAAAAAACAAACAAATAAACTTTGTGGTAGAATTAATTGGGTGGTTGTGATTTAGTAATAGTAGTAGGCAATGATACAATTACTCTGAATTCAAAACAATACATTGATTTATTAACATAACACATATATGTATACACCTTCAATTATATCATTGATAATTATCAACCTAAAGAAACACTCATTATATCAAGGTATTATTTAATTATACTATTTCACTTATTAAAATTGATTTCATTCTCAGTACGCAATATATATTATTTCTTAACTTTGGCCTATATTATATGATTCGGGGATTTATTTACTTTTGGCAATAGGTAATGAAAGGTTACCTCCATTTTTGCAGACTGCAGAATTGAAACATTCGTCGGCGTATTCACTTGCATAGATTGTGGTATCTTTCATCGGGATTCACTTTTCTCTGGGGAACGCAGTCATCAAAATCGCTGTATGGCGCGGGAAGAGGCGGGCTTTAACGGCAGGATCGGTTCTCCAACTTTGGCTTGTAGGGGTCAGGCAATCTATCTTGGTTCCGCAGCTCAACTATTCTCCTCTCATCGCTAGCTTGCAGGGGTCAGGCAATCTCTCTTGGCTCCGACGCTCCTCTATGCTCGTCTCATCGCTAGCTTGCAGGGGTCAGGCATTCTCTCTCGGCTCCGCTATTCATCTATTCTCCTCTCATCGTTGGCTTGCAGGCTTATAGCGATGAGCTAAGTCTGGGCGCAAACTCCCATATACTCTTTTTAAACTTCTCGCTTACGAGGCTACTACTCCATATCCGTGCGCCGAGTCTGAGCGCCAAAATCAATCATATTTTTTTTAATATTCTCACTCTCTCTATTTTTTATCTTCTCAACGCCCTGCCTTTCTCATTTTCATTCGTCACTCATGTTCAACCTTTTCTCTCACTTCCACTTCGATTCGCTAATTTTTACCACCTAATTATTTCTTTAAACCATTCAGAGTGAGGGGCGTTTCATATTAAAACAATTCCGCCTTCGACTGACCACTGCCTTTCTAGGGATCATGTTTTCCCAGAACGTCTCCTATGTGTGGGGTCATCTTCTCTTTGCCAACAATTCCCTTTTAATCTCAATGTCCCCTCCATGTAGCACCCTCGCTGTTTCGTCTCTTAACTGTTGCTTTTCAATTCCTTCTTCTTCATCCAGTCCTTTGTATAAACAGGCGCAATTTCACTTTTTTCATTTTACCCCCGTTTGTTCGATTTAATTGGCTTGTCTGCACTTTTCGAACTTCTAACATACCGTATCCCCACGACATTCTTCTTGTATCGTCTGGCGTCATTTCACTGTTTCATTTTCCGTCCCGTTTGTTCGCCTTAATTGGTTTGTCTGCACCTTTTCTATTTTTTATATGTCGTAATCCACGACAAACTTAACTAAATTTTATATAAAAAGTTTTAAAAAGGGACATCTTCTTTATTTTTAATGAAATTTTTGTTAGAACTAAATGCGAACCATGCTGGTCGCTGCGCGACCAGCATGGTCGCTTTTAGTTTTATATTTTCTTTTGCAAAACAACTGAACTGAAAGTAACATATGTAAGGAATGTTTATACGTTGTTAAGGGGTAGTGGGAGCTAAGCCAAAAAATTTATACTCATTGCTAAATTCAATATAAGGCTGATTCTAAAATATCGTGATTAAAAAATGTAAATTTCCATTACTTCAGAACAAAGTTAAAGATAAGACAGAGAAACCCAACACCAATGATTTTGAAAATGACATCCCTCTCTGTATGTACAATTTTTGAAAATTAAGATATCTACACTTTATCATTACATCAAATAAGAAATTGTTGGGAAATTTGTTTTCACTTAATAAAATGAGGTAAAAATTCAGCTAGTACTAAAATACAGTGTAGATTACATCACTCTCTGCATGTACTATTGTTAATAATTCAAATTTCTCCATTTAATCATATCAAAACAAATTTGGGAGAAAATTTCTTCACTTAAAAGAGGGAGTAAAAATTCAGCAAGTAATAAAATATAGTGTGGATTACATCACTCTCTGCATGTACTATTGTTCACAATTGAGATATATCCTCTTAATCATATCAAATAATAAATTGTTGGGAAAATATCTTCACTTTTAAAATAGAGTAAAAATTCAGCAAGTACTATAATATAGTGTGCATTACAACTATGATATTCATAAAACTTCTTAATGCACATAGTTGGGTATTTCAGGAGTAGGAGATACTACAATGACAGAATCAAAAGAACGGACTCTAGATAAACCTACGTACAACTGTCCATAATTAAACACTTCATTTGATAGGTATAAACATTTTGTCAAAAGGTCAGCGGTTGTAACAAATGTCGCCATTACAAACACGCGGCTTTAAATTGCGGACGGCTGCTAATGTTTACATCCGGTAGTTGCAGCCGTTGCCATTCGGAGTGTAGAAATTTCAGCGATTTTTGTGCCGCATACCTACTCGTTATATATATATATATAGATATTCAATTTAAGGTATATTTTGATTCACATAAAGGATGAAATTATTTACGGTTATACCTAATTCGTCAAACAGGGTGCAGTGGCACGGTTGGCATAGTGAGTGAGCGAGTGATCTGTACGTCCTTGGATCGATGCCAGTCACTCACAAATCCACTGCTATGTATACAAACGGCGGCTGGTGCATGAAAAATCTGTCATGGCTGCAATGTCCTCCAATTCTCAAATTTACCTCTGGAGGTGCGAGGTCAAGTGTTTCTGGTCTCGTCACTTGACTCGGTTCAAAATTACGGAACCGGTTCATAGGGGGCGAAGCTGGGCCACCTATATCGTGCCCCCATAATAAAGAGTGTAAGGTATACATAAGATTCGATTCACAAGAATCGAACTTTTGAGTGAATAAATTAAAGAAGCTGCTTGAGATATGCTAATTTCGGCATACCCGCTTGGTATAACTTCCATGCAGCTTGATTAGAAAAAAAGGAGGTTGAAGATAAGGATTGATAGATAAGCGAGAGGGAGCTACGAGGTAAGCAGCTCCAGGTGTTAACCGGCGCTTGTGCTTAGCAGGCCCAAAGTTTAAGTATCAGAACTGCTGGTTTGACTCTCTAGGTTGTGAGTATGGCAAAGTGTATTTTTATTGAATGCTAATATATATTCCGTACAAGTAGTACGTATGCTTATTGCTGTAAAAGCAAATTCTATATGTGCAACGAATTCAATAAACAATGTTTCATGTATAAACTGTGTTTGTATCAAATTCATTTAGAGTGCCACTTCAAATTATATACACCCAAGTGCGGGTAGAAGTGAGCTATACTCTATAAGAGGCCAGTAATACCGCGGTGATAACAGGCGAATGTGTAAGGACAAGGTCTCCACATTGGAAAAAAAATTCGTCAAAGAAAGAGGAGAAAATCGATATGTTTAGGAAAGAAGTTTAATGTAATAAGCTTGAGTGATAAATAACACTTTTGGTTGATTATTCCCATATGCTTTTATATAAAAATAATTTTTAGAGTGTTTTGTAAGACAAACTTTTATTCACACTTGTCTTTGACAATACATTTTATTCTCTACTGGCACCCACAATAACGTATAGACGACGATCCTTTCTTTTATAATCTAAAGAAACATAGTAAAAAAATTTGTAATGAATCAAAACAGATATGAATTCGTATAATATGACTCAAAAAATGAACGTCTGAGAAATAAATTGATTGCAATATGCATTATCAGTGACAAGCTGAACTTTCAAATTCCTTTTCCTAGAAATCTTTTTTTATTGCGTTAAGCAAGACACACATACCAGATTTTTATGACAGTTCATTAACTGACGATAAAGATTTCTCTAGTTCGTTTTGAAACAAAAAAATATTTTAACGTAGGATAACGTTCCTCCATAACGGTCCTTCGGAATGCAAAATTTCAGACGCTAAAATCATCCGTTGTCGCGAGTTATAATTTTGGCAGCATGTCAAACCCATTCTGTATTGCTTGAACAGTCAGTAAACAGTGAAACAGAAAAATACCAAAATGCGTCAAAAATTCGACATACATATATGTATATATATACATATGTACATATATAGAGATACATATGTATATACATAACACATACATACATATATACGTACAAAAGAGGTAAGCAACGATAAGTAATCCTAACTTAATAACCCGCGATAGTTTCGTTAGAAGAAACCACCAGATTTTTTTTGAAATTTGTACTAAATTCAAAAAATACTTAAATTTATAACATACGCCCAAAAATTCCCTGACGGGAAAATTAACGTAGCTAAAGCAGAGTAAAATATAACGTTATCAAAAATAGGTGTTCTTTTATTTCTTAATTGTTATGTACTTTTTAATGGGATTTATCATTAGTTCTACTTAAATTTTACATATAAAGAATTCACTACAACTCTTTTCCTTTTTCAGGCCTCACAATAAGTTATAAGTGATGATCCAATGTCTAAGGCAGGTATTGCCAACGTCTTTAAGCTTGCAGAATCCTTGGAAATGAGATTAGAATTTCGGGGCACTCTTATTAGAATTTTAGTTTTTTTTAATTTTAAATATTAAATTATATTGGAATTTATATCAGGAATATGTCAAATTTAAGTTAAATGAATACTTACTCCATTGCTTCTTCTATTTATTTATTGAAAGATATAAGTAATAAACACCAGAATGTGATAGATTATTACAGTTTAAAAAATAGCAGTGAGATTCAGTGCAGTGAATCTCACTGCACTGTCCTGACTTTCTTGTAGTACTGGAGGACTACAATGAAAGTCACTAAAAATTGTTTTAGTTCATTAATGTGAAACTTGCGGTTAGTGCTTAGAGAACAAATGTTTCATATCAACTTAATATATACTAGTCAAAACATGGAGGATGGATAGTAAATAAATTATTTAAAAAAATAAAGAAGGCAGAGGAGAGCTAGAGAGATTACTTGAAATATGCAAATTAACGTGTTTAATGCGGTCCTTAGTATATAAAGCCAGATTTGCACATTTATACATCTCACTGAGCAAGCGCAGAAACAAATTAATGTGCTTATGTGACCTCGTGCTTGGTGATCATCTAAACCTAGATTTTAAAATGTCACTGAGCATGCGCATAAAGCGATTATTTAATTGTAAATTATCGCTTAATTAACAGAAATTGCGGTTACAAAAAAAATTTGACACATCTACAGGGTGTTGCTGAATTCGACCGACAAATTCAGAGGGGTGATAGTAGGCATGAAGACGAGCAATAATCACATAGGAATGTATGACCGGAAACGCAAACCTGACGCTGGAACATTTCTGCATCTTTGTTTATCCCCCAGCTGACCAGGTTTTCGTTTGAGGTCATACATTCAAATGTGATTCTGTTTTGTTTTTAAGTTTTCTATACTCCTCCAGATAAATGCGATATTTCCGGTCATCCAGTGGGGTTGGTAAGAGGTATGGTCCGATTAAGTAAACAGCGCCCTCTAGCGTCAGGTTTGCGTTTCCGGTCATACATTCCTATCTGATTATTGCTCGTCTTAATGCCTACTATCACCCATATGAATTTGTCGGTCGCATTCTGCAACACCCTCTATAGATTAAAACCTTTCGTTTAAGTCTAAAATTAAGTAAATTGATGCAGTACTTTTCTCTCATGGATTGCCCAAAAGATCGGCTTAGCAACTTAAATATATAGGTTTTAAGAGGGCCCAACTAATAGTTTTTTTTTATCCCAAAAAAAATATCTTGGCACACATGTTGGGATTCACTACTAAATTCATCTTATTAAATAGATTAATTTTTTAATCAATGGTTGAAAAATACCCGGGATACTTAAAAAGAAGGAAATAAAGATACGTGGTCAGTACCATTTAATTTAACACACTTAACTCACAATCTCTAGGAAAAAAAAGTTCGGGCTGTTAATTAGCTGCGAATTCGTCTCAGTGTCAGGCCCCTGATTCCATTCCTTTCGTAAAACAGATTCGGAACAGCGTTTTGTTTTCATTCCGACACCTCTGGCGAGAAGTGGTCTTTTTTTCCCTTTAGATGTTTTGTTTTCCTACTAATTGGTTAAACTTCACTTGTATTTAGAGAGGGCTGTGGTAAATAATCTCGATAAAAATCAAACGCATAGACATTAAGAGGTATTTTGTGAGATAACGACTTCAGATCTACATTATGAGGGGTATTTTTGTGCTTTTAACGGCAGATATATATATATATATATATATATATATATATATATATATATATGTGTGTGTGTGTGTGTGTGTGTGTGTGTGTGTGTGTGTGTGACGAACATTTACCGGCTGTAGATGGGCCTGTTGGGCTGGAAGCGTGCTCTTAAATTGCAGATCCCTCTTAATTACTCCCTAATACTTATTAATAATATTGCAGTCAGAACATAGACCGTGGTAAATGATTAGAATTTAACTATAACCAAAAAGTTTATTCCAACTATTAATTAACTACCCACAATACAATCCGCACATAATTTAATTTTCCAAGTAATCATCTCAACCCTCGAGATGCGTGACCAATCAATCTCAATGCTAATCCCGCTCTGCTGAAAATCTATTGTTCCTCATGGCGTCTAACCTCATGCTCATTATGACGTCTGCCGAACTTTCTAGAAGAATCTTTGCATAGTCTGCAATGAATTTTAGCGCGAAACCCAGTCTAAACTCCAACAACTAACCACGCAATGATGCCTGCGATTCTCCTTTCTTGATTCCCCCAAGGCCATTCAACTTTATTAATAGCACCTATAGCTTAAGCATTTGCAGACGCGTGTAATCTCATTGACTATGAATAAACATGGCTTTTGACGTTAGAAATTAGTTATTTTGAAGCCCCCGGTAAATTTATCAATTAATGCTTAACAACTTTCCCCCCGTCCCCCTGAAGGCACGCACACACAAATGAACGAGTTTTTCACACTTAACTATTTATTTCAACACAATTAGACTACATAACTACCGTACTCAATTGCTAGCAGGCAAGGGGAATTATTTATCGCGTATGTTAATCCAATCCCGGTAGTTATATTTCAGAAACCCAACCAGAATTCAGCCACGCCACTGCTTGTACATACGCCACAGTAACCTTTCTGTCTTCACGTTATCACCAGGTTGCTGGAACAATAGCTAACATCAAAACGCAATCGGTAAACTTGATAATGTCCGGCTGCTGTACGGCCAAACGATCTTCACTCCAATTGTTTTTCGTTCACCGCTCTCCTCCGTCCGACCTCACCTCGTAGTGGTTTTTCTCTCACTGTCGAGCGTGCGCTACACACGGGGATTCCCGTCTAGTAGAAAATCGCCGCTCATTTGCATAAGGCGATTCTTTTCCGTCAATCGACGATTTATTTAAACCAGGAGGGTTCATTTTGATTCAATACCTCACAAATCTTAACGATGCAAGCTCCATTGACTTTTGATGTGTGTACACACACGCATACTTACAAATATATATATATATATATATATATATATATATATATATATATACAGTGGAATCTCGATCTCTCATTTTTCAAGGGACCGATTGAAATGAACGATAAATGCGGGAAAACGATAGATGCGGAAACATAACAAAGCAATATGATCGTTGGGACTGGATAAAATGAAGGACACATGAGGAAAAACGATGAATCCGAAAACGATCGATCGAGATTCCACTGTATATATATATATATATATATATATATATATATATATATATATATATATATATATATATATATATATATATATATATATATACTGGGCAAGTCAACTCAGCCTTTCATCCCTTGAGTGGGTCGATAAAATGAGGACCAAGCATGATTGGGAACTAACTCTGGGGATCCCTCGTCAAGTTGACCACCTGACCGAGACATATGCTGTATGGCACCCCAAACCCATGGTCAAGAAACCGGAGATGGGCACCACCGGCCTTGGTCCAGATCGGATTCCTGTGCCATGAGTTTAGTTATATATATATATATATATATATATATATATATATATATATATATATACATGTGTGTGTGTGTGTGTGTGTGTGTGCGTGTTTATCTTTTAACTGAGACTGAAATCAAACAATTGAAGAAAGAAAAACTAAACTCAGGATACTTCTGAAAAAATTTTAATGATAACATTTCTTTCGTAACAGATCCAACATTATCGTTAAAGGAAAAATAGTTAATGGTAAAGTGGGGTGTTTAAGATAAAAACACCTTGGCACTACACAATCCTATCCAAATACAGAAAAATAGAACTAAATCCCATCTCCGTTACTATTTACGAAGCCCGCCAAATCAGCCAGCGGGAGATCACAAGGTTTCATTTACGCAATTGTCTCAAAATCGATTATGCATTAGGCACGGTTGCTGTCAATATAGCAGAAATACTTCGAAAAACAACCTAGTAGACACAAGTTTTAGAAACTCAAATACTTTCATTGTATGGAACAGAGTATAATTATTCTATCTGGAATGCGATATTTATTTATTTTTTTAATTAAAGTTACCACAGAGTGGAAAAATAATAAATAATGAAGCTTTGATTTTATTGTTTCAGATACAAATATGGAAATGGTAATTAACTATTGAAAGTCATTTTTAATAATTCAAGTAAATTACAAGCTTTAAGAATTTTATCGTTCAATTTTATTTAAAAACTAAGATAAAAGATATTAAGACATAATTCGAAGAATATGGGTGGGGATTAATTATTTAGTAACAGAAATTTATCTAATTGCAATTTTATCTTTGGGATAAAAAG